>JAZHYW010007556.1:0-16925 GCA_037355805.1 Ixodes ricinus
GCGGAAAGGAAGGAGAGCACCGAAGGAGCGAGACAGAAAGAAGGCAGCAAAAGCAGACGACCGCCATTTTCACGCAACGCTGTCGGCGCGCAGCACTTTTGAGGCTATGCGTTGTCTGCTACGGGCTTAGTTCTTTTTCGCCTGACTTAAAGTTTGCGTTCAAACGTGGAAAAACCAATTGGTTAGCTTTTAAAGCCACCGAAGAATAACATTATATCATTTTCTTGCCAAAGCCTGCCAAATAAAAGCCAAGGACCGAAATTTGGATGTCGATCCCATGCATTCCGCAGGGCAAATGAATGAAAATGGCGGCCCTCCCCCTCAGCTGGAAACAGTCGAGAGTTCACGCGCATGCGCTCACGCCTCGCGCTCTGCGCCGCGGGCTGATTGGCTCACTCAGGAGGGGGACGTTACGGCGGCGAGATCATAGACTGGCCAAACTCTCCCCATATATGGCTCTGCTGGAATGGAAAGATTTTTCTACCTTCAAGCTCAACGTGTGTCGACTGGGGATACCAGTTCACACATTCACTGAGCATGAGAGTAGAGTGTGCCAGCAGAGGGCAGGCGTCTGCATAGAAAGATTTTAGTTGACGTACCAAGAGGCTAACCGATAAAAATGGGTACTACTCTGAGCAAAATGCCAAAAAAGCGCCGATCTCGACTTAGCACTAACAGCAGAACACAGTATCTATTATACCGACTAAAGGGTACTCAATCATTATTTTCAGCTACCTAATCAAACTAAATATCCTTCCCGGCTTGCTTTTTAGGAAAATCTCTAAATTTACAAGAACTATTAAGACAACTGCTAAAGAAGAGCAATGGCAAAACCAACAATCGAATTTGCCTGCTCTCCTGTAGCACGACATCTATTGCAGGCAGACCTGCAGAATGAGCAAGCAGTCTAAAAAAACAGGGTATGTCCTATGTATCTTTTTTCACGCTGCAAAGCAAGTGCTGGAAGGAGGTTACACGACACCCATTTTTTCACAACCAAATTTATTGCTATCAGTTGATAACAAGTTTGAGCTGTGAACTTGTCCTCGCCACTGGCATAACGTTTTAGTGTTGCCCGTGGAGACTCGAATAAATTTGAAAAAAAAACAAGACCAACTTTCATAAAAAAAATTTAACTTTAGCAAAGAAAAGTTATCTTGACAAAATATGTGGGATATGGTTTTACAGTCTATTTGTGTGCTAAACCAATGTTGAGGCGAATCGACTACAATGAAAAGAAAACGTCCGAGTACCTATAAGGGAAAGACAAAAAGGATGCACACCTGCAATAAAAAAAATTTAGAACGACCACGGGCAGGAAAGTCTGGTGAGGCTCTCGGAGTGACTCCCTGCAATCGGCCTGCGCAGACCACAGAACAAGAACAGTCACAGCTTGCAATCATAAGGTGCTTATACGATGGACATCCAGAAGCAGCTGCAATTGGAAGCAAAGTGCATTTCATTTCTCTGCGCAACGGAGAGTTTAATAGGTAGCATGCATTCATTTGTTGATACAGTCATGAATGCATCGACTTTTTAATGCAGCACAATATCACCGAATTGTTAACCGTGTCGGGCAACACTAAAAACCGGAAGCATTATTCCCAACTATCTCAGCTTTAAGTTAACCATGGCAGAATCTTCGAGCCATCCTTGCAAATTTAGTGCAGAAAGCAAGCCATGTGACCTAGTATTTAGACTCCATGGTACGTCAAGCTTATAATCATGTGTCACGCTGTTTTTGCTGCAATGGCTTGTAGTTTCAAAAGTGGTCCACCTTAAAGATATACAAAGTATAGACGTTTGTGAGTGGGGCCCTGGCCTAGCCTTCGGCTACGTTGCGAGGCAGGACGTTCCAACCGGGATGTTTGCTGCCTGTAACCACACGACCAGCTTGTGCCCAGAGATTGTTCGAGCAGAGTATATGTCCTCGACAGTGCTGTTAATTGACAGGCATTTTTATGAATGTTAAACATGACTGACTTACAGAGAGACTTTGTCTCAACGACTAATGACTTCGGATACCTAACTGAATAGTGATGTATTAACTAAATGCAAAACAATTACCTGGCAGTCATTATATTTTTCAACAGGCTGGGTCGACTCCTCATTTAGTCGAAGAAGTCGATGCGTAATAGGACACTACAAACAAAATTATGCCTTAGATTTCATTTTGCACCCCAAAATAATGTGGTTTTGAAGGTAAGATACACAAGGTACTGGATTTAAAAAGTGCCTCAAATGTACAAATGCATATGCACTAAGGGCACTCGCCAAGCCTATTCTCCTCAGCTCTGTCCAGGTAAAGCCGAGTTAGTGTATAGAAGTACACGCTCACTTACAGAATGAGAATGTCAGGGAGAAGTTTCAGTTGTTCTGTCACCAGCCCTCCTGCTACCTTCGATGACGTTTCAGCGCCTCATGAGCCTCGAGTGAGCACGTCCGTTCAAAGCGAGGTGAAAAGTAGAAGCGCGAGCTGGAGACGCCCAGGCATTCTGTTGTTGTCACCGGCTATACTACCTATTTTTAGTGCGACAAATTTGGAAATGAGTAAATGTATTGCAAATATGCGGTTCAGCTTTGACCATAAAACAGAATGCTGATAAGGATAAAAACAGTCTATCCGTATTGCCATCCACCATTTCCCAAATAAGTGCTCCTACCTCTCGGAACATCTACACATGTTGTGCGTGATTGGGTTCAGGTCTGAGAGGCTAGAAAACAAAGTGCTCGTAAGGCTTGTCTGGCCCTTTCAACCATGCGGGTACATTCGCCGCAAATCCCTGATCTCTAGCCGAAATTTTTTATTATGAGCAAATCTTGTCCACGCCCGAGGTAGACCACTGAATTGTGATTCCCCCATACTGTGCGAATCCTCCTTTAAACTGCGGTAGAACCTGCAAATGAACTCTGGTGTGCTACGGCACGCGTCCATGCTACCTGCTTCAGAGGAAAACCACTGTTCGTGTTGAAGATGACATCCTACAACGTACTTACAGGCTACACAATTTAACGAACCAAGATAAATTCATATCATTCAATAGACACAGATAGGCTCATAAAGGAGCGACATCATGATTGTTGTTGTTGGTTTTACTCTTGCATACGAAAAGAAGTAACCTCCTTTTCTTCGATGTACAGCAAAGCCCTTATCTTTGAGGCCCCTTTTCCTTCTCAAATCGGTCACAGAGGACATAATCGCGGCCACAATATTTCGCAAAATTAAAGGCGGCGAAAATTTAGGGCTCGCTAACATTAAAGGAATGTGTTAACATCAGCACTACGTCCGTGTGTCGCATGATGTTAACATTTCAAGGAGGCTGAAGGTATTGGTTTAAGAAAAGAATTGGCCTATGCGAAAAAAACGCTCTTCTCCAGGTTAGGCACGCGTGGTTCTTTCGCACTCCCTATAAGGTGGCAGATTTGTTTCGGCAGAGCTTTTGGCAAAACGCAGTCTCGAAACTAGATATACTTGGCATCAACTGTTTCGTGCTGCATTGTAAAGGCTAGATTAGCTTCTACAGTGCTTCAGCTCAGCACTTTTGCGAGAGCATGTGGTTTAGTGTTGCATTTCATTTGCATGGTCTTGAGAAACTAGAGCTGACAGAGTTGGGAGCATTCCGGAATAACAAAACGCCGACTACAGAAGCATTGAGAGATGCGCACATGCAAACTGTGCATTTCTTAAAAGTGGATTCGAGCAAAGGTAAAAACAATATGTGTACTTACGGCGGCCATACTTGCCGCACTTGCCTTCCTCGAGCATAATACCTTGCCCCTCGGAAGCACCATCCAGTAAGAAGCACCAGCAACACGCCCATGAGACACCGCCGACTCCTGGATTGAATGACGACCCGCCTCAGGTCTTTGAAGGAGATCCGAAACACTGCTTTAGGCCAGATGTTGTACATGGCGGGGCAGGGGCTAAAAGTAGAAATTAGCAAATTTATCTTAAGTGATACATTCCTATGGCATAAACTCTAGGATAGCAGGATATTTTAGGTCAGTGATGTGTTTTAATTAAACACAGAAATGGTTGCTTTATATGATTATCCAGCGGCCCCCGTTTTGCATAAATGTAACGCAGTGTCTAGCGTTACGTCCGACGGAACCAGAAATAAAAATTAAAGTTACGCCCAACGTAACTTTACGTCAAACATTCGAGTTACGTCCGACATTACCCAAAATAAAAATTAAAGTTACGGTAGTCAGCCACGCGACGAGACACAGATTATGAAAGCGATTGCGACCAAGGCGATAAGCGACGTTTTCTAGAAACCCAAAAACCGAGCGACGCAAGCAGCGACAGCGAGAAATCTTCGTCACTCGTCGCCGGCACTCGTAGCAATTCTCGCCGTCGCTCGTCTCGTGGATCGCTATATTGCTTACGTGCCGTTTAGAAAGGCGCTCTAAGTGCTTACCATTGCATTGAGACCAGCCTCGCATCCAACCGTACACCAGTCTTGTCTATTATTCCTTTTTTTAAGCCGCCCAGGTAGAAGGCAACATCGTACATACATCGTTTTCAAGCATTGCTCCTCGTTCATCGGCTCAATTTACATTTTCGCTAAATGACAAACCGAGATGAAGCGCAATTATTCTAGCTCAAAATTGTCACGAACACTTGGCACGCATGCTTACACTGAAGCGCACCTAACTTAATTTAAAAGTAGAACGAAAAACGGACGAGATTCGCTTACCGCTTCACGGAAAGACGGACGCCTTCGGGTCCTAGGCCTCCCGGCCGAACTTCGAAGTCGTCGACGGTCAGGTGATCGGACGAGGCGAGCCGGACACGCTGAGCTGACCCAGGTTGACCACACCTGGGTGAACTATGAGAGGCGCCGTCGAGTAGAGAACCAGAGTCGCAGTAGAAATGGACCGCCAAACATCTGTCCCGTACAACGAACGAGCCGACGTCCCCCACCCGCTATGTCTCCCCCATCTTGTCCACGACGACGGGAAGCTGGGGAAGCGGGGAAGCCGAGCAGCGGAAGCGGAAGTCACTGGGCGGCCGCTTTACGTTTCGCTTTTAGCCGACGCCGGTTTCGGTTGCGGAATCGTGGGGTTGCAGCTGGTTGCGACGAGAGGCGCCACGAAAGACGCCGAGTTGGCCGTGTACGAGTCATGGCACGGGCAACGGGCCGTTTGCCGCTGTCGGCTGGTGACGGGGTATCCTCGGCTTGTCACGATCGGTTTGTTGCAGTGCGCGTTGGCTTTGCAATGCCGTACGGCTGGTGCGGCTGTCGAATACTTGTGGTGCACATTATTCGAGACCGTCGCCCCAAGACGTCTCCGTGAAGAGTTGACCGAGGAATTTGTGTGAGCTCCGCGTAGGTCTATGTTCCGTTTCGACATTTATGGTATATGTAACGATACCGGTGGTAAATTATAGACGTTTTGCTGGAAGATGCGGACGCCTTTCTGCATGTATGATTTGGTGATACCGGTGGTCCTGAGGTATAAGCGTTGTTTTGGAAAGACGCCGCTCGCCTACGTCATCGGACGCAAAATCATACCAGCCGCACCGAATCATATCGGCAAGCAAACTGGCTGCCAGTACAGACAGACGCGGAGCCATAGTGGTGCCGGCATCTCCAGTTATGCAGAACAGCAAACCAAACGAGCTGCATCCATAATACTAAGAAATTAAGGTGGTGTATTCCAGAACTGTACAAGCAGCAGGTATGTTTCTTCCATGTTTTTCCAATAGGGCTTGATTTTACTTAAATAGTTTTCTTTTAGGCCTCAGCAAACGCTTAAACAGTTGCACAAAAGTGAGGTTAATGTCGCAGCGTGACACGCACTGTCGAAATGTGAGTCAGTGATCAATATAATTATAGTTGTCCAGGCTATGGCAAACACCACTTCCATCGCGGTGCCTATGGTCCATACCTGTCAACGACGGATCTCCTGGGAATTTCAGCTGGCATCCTTTAAAATAGTGGGCCGATAAGTTGTTCAAAATGAGTGCTGCCGTTGCTGTTGATGTTGAAGATATTAAATTGATATGATCTATCAATGATATTACAAGTTTGTCCCCCGAAATTCTTCCCTTGTAAGGGCTAGAATGGCAGGATCTATGCCATGATCTGTTAAGAGAGTTAGATACTCGAAAAGCAGTGCTCCCGAGGCTCCAATAAATCAATGTTGAAGTCTCCTACAAGACCGAGCAATGCAATATTAGCCAAATTTGGCAAACAGTCTCGCAGGTCAGGGAGGAATTCAGATAAATTGCCAGAAAGTGGCCTATAGAAGGCTACTATGTATATGTTATAGACAGAAGTAATAATGCGCAGTGATATGGACTTACATGAGCGGAATAAAAGCTTAATCACCGAAAGAGAAAATCGTCCTTCAAAAGACTGTGATACCACCGCCGCGCTTCTTGTCAATAGAATAAAACGTAATATTAGACCCCGGCAACAAAAATAAAACCCGTTTACCACTCCCTTTAACATCGAATTAGAGCGCAGCTCTTGAGGAGAGGGTGGGAAGGGAACTGAGGGGAGGGTGTACCCCTCCTCCCTCCTCCTCTGCATGGGCAAAGGTCATGCGAGGGAGGGGGTCAAGTGACATCAGGACGGGCACGTGACCTCAAGGCATGTCACGTGACCCCAAAGGGTCACCTGACCAGGGTCATGTGACCCTCGCGCGGTACATTATGGGACATTTCCCGTAATGATCCGCGTGGTACACGCCGACGGTGACGCCGACGCCGACGCCGCTCAAGCCGGAAACGGGCGCCTGAAAGCTGCGCTCTTAAATTGACCATATCCTCAGCATGAACATTAATTTCAGCCAAAATAAGCGCATCCGCGTTTAAACGCACAGAGTCGATGGCCAACTAAAAATCACACTAGTGCTTTCAAATGCTTCGGATATTGACACGAAACAAAGTAAAAACACTGTATGTCATTATCTTAAATCTAAATTTAAATGAATCTAGGAGTCTCATCTGAAAAAAAAACTGTTCCTAGTCATAATATAGGTTTAAAAAAAACTCTTCTTAGTCTCCCAAGCCAATTGTTTTAAGGCATCAGTGCTGGGAATGCAAAGGTGTAGAGATTTCTGGCTTTGCTTAGCGAAAATGATTCAGTGGCGAACCCATACAAATTCGTAACCCTTTCCTTTGCCCCTAGTTAGCGCCAACCGAAACAGCTTTCAGTTGGATTGTGTTAGGCTATCATTGAAATATATCCTAGCATGAGAACTGTATTGACGTGAGTAGGCCTCCACGACAAGCCACCCAACGTTCATTTTGAGAGGCTGTTGAGAACTGGAGTAGGATGGCATAAATTGTTTTCGGTTAAGCCGGCAAACGATGCGCTAACTCGACATGCGAAGGTTCGAAAGCCTCTACACCAAGTTTATCTGCTATGTTTATTATGGTAATCATAACATTTTCTTAAGGCGAAACTTGTATACCGTGAATCTCTAAGAAGGAAGCGGTTTGAATGATCTGAATTGTTGTGGCTTGATCTTAGTTGACGGATCTCGTGTGTCTGCACTGCTACGAAAGAGCGCAAAGTGCTAGTTTCACTTTGAAGAACTTTGATAATTTTGTCTTGAGACTTTGTTTACATTGCTAGCAAGTCGTACTGAGAGGAATCAAATTTATGAATGCCTGGTTCTCAATGATGATAAGTCGCGTGGAGTCCGTAGTTTGCTTCAGCTATAACAGCGCATCTATCTTTGGATGTATTTCGTACAGAGCACCGACGGCACTTTTCCACGAAAGCAGAAGATCGAGACTTTGATCGACACTCGAAAGTTGGGGCACGAAAGAACAGGGTTAACTTGAGAGGACAAAAACTCAACTTCAATGTTAGGCCTGGGCATACCTCTAAGACAGGCGAGACAGCGCCGTTTCTCGAGTTTAGAAGCGCTAATCCCTTTAAAAGTGCCACCGGACGCACCGGAACATGTATTTTCTAAGTGGTACGCTTTCGAGTAAAAAACGCATTTCATAAAAAGACCGTCAGTTGGCAAAGCACCGGAACAGACAGCTCAAAGCTCCGGTACAGCCATGGTACGCAGTACATTAAGAAGTTGATGGTGAAAATGAGAAATTGGAACTAAACAGTATGAGAGCAAAATAAACAATTCGAGCTTTGCACGCAAAAGTGAAATGAAGTTAAAGCTCAGCACGCGACAAGGCACCAACACCGATCGAGGCTGGTGTGTCCCAAAGTAATTTTAGTAACGGGGTTTCTTATGGTTGGCAGATGTTGGGCTCGCTGCGTTGGCCAGAAGACCTGGGCTGCTGGGGAGGGCAGATGTCGGGCATACTGTGTTGGTCACAAGACACAGCAGCAAAATCCGTTGCAGTGGTGAAGAACCTAAATCGTGGAAATGGAGGGTCGTCAGAGAGAAATGGAGTAAGAGTATCGGGCGGTCACGAGTCTTCGTCGCTCGGTGAAGCAAGGCTCGAAGAGATTCAATTGGACGTCGAAATAGGTGATCGAACGATCACCCCAGATAACCTCTTTAAAATCAGCACACGACAGGAACTCGGCGAAGACCAGCACTTAATTTAAGCATTAAGAGTGAGATAAGATCTCAGCATGAAGGAAGGAAGTTCCGGAACATGGTGACTTCTTATGACTACAACAAAAACAAAAACAACAACAAAAACCCAACAACAACAATAATATTATTATTAATAATAATAATATTTATATTATTTGGGTATTCGGAAACATTCATAAATTCATACAGGAGTGCGGGGGCAATCAAAGCCAACAGAGGCTTCTGTGACGCCGTCCCTCCAAAAAGAGAAAGGTGTAATGTCCAAGAACATATACTGTAAAACATTAACACAAATAAAGCAGAGGACGGGAAGGAAAACTAGGATAAAGCAGTTAGAAGTTCACAAAACAAGATGACTAGTAAAGCAGTTAGTCGTTCGCAAAACAAGATGACTAGTCCAAGAACTAAGTCAGTAAACAAATTAGCAAGAATGAAGCAGTTTGGACGGAAAAGCAAATGTAAATAATGCAGTTAGGAGTGCTCAAAACTACATGACTAATAGTTACACAAATACATATGCACTAAATATAAACAGAGTTATGTAATTTCTCCACCAGAAAGATAAAGTTTTATACTTTTCATCAGCTAGCTCAATGAATTGGTCCGGAGGATTTCAGAGTGAAAATTGTTAAATACCTTAGGCACATAATACTCGCGCGTATTCCAGCCGTTTCAAGTACGAACAAAAGGGGTTTTAAATGTTTCTTGAAACGAAGGGAATGAGTAGGTACGTTTTTTCTTTTGAAATAATCAGACCCGATGTGGCATAGGACAACTGTTCGAGTCGATAGACTACTGAGACATGGGAATGTCAGAAAGTTAAACCGGTCAGTATCATCAGGTATTGCAAGCCATAAGAAACACTTTTCAAAATATCTGTCAAAATGCTATCTTTTTATCATGCCATAGGACCGATAATTTTCTTAACACTGTAATACCATACCTTAACACGCTCATTAATTAAAAATGAAGTTAATAATAATAATAATCAATCAATGTTTATTATCGTGCCAAGGAACAACCTTGCTGTCTTGGTAGGGGCACGCTGGATGGAAATGAATACATAAAACAAAACAAAAAACAACAGAAGAGCAATGCACTCTACAGTAACTGAACATAACCATACACGACATACGCTGAGCTGAATGATAACAAAATATAATTTCTAGGCATTGTGTACAATGAGGAGAAATTGCAGTAATGTAAAAACAAGTTTGAGAGGCACTCAAAGCCAATAATATACGAATTCGTAGCACAATCACAAACCCAACAATGTCTGTGCTCTCTGAAATCAATCTTAAAATGAACCACAATTATTATTCACCCGCCCGACAGGTCTTCAATAGAAATAACGAATGTCCTGTAGCACGAGCTAAAAAGATCGAGTTTCTCCAAGTACTGAATATAACACTCACTCTAATAATTGGGCTGAAAAGACTATTTTTCTAAATATAAAAGGAATATTGATTCCGAGTAGGCACACCTGGAAGCCTAAGGCACAATTCAGACAAGAGGCTTGGTGAATTAATCGACATATGCAATGTTTAAAACAAAAACAATGGGTCCGCCTTTTGCCGACACCGGTGCCGGCTCAGCAAGTGAGCACGCTCTAACCCTGCGTCATGAGTTAAACAATGAACATCCTTCATAACGTAGCGATGTTTAAAGATGGAAATAAACTTTTTCTATACTCGTTCGATCTCCAATGAGTTGGTTCTAGAGATTCCATTCCACACAACCGAGGCATATTTTACCTGGGGCATGCATAACGAGCGTACAACGTGAGAAACGCAGAAGGATGCTTGAAGTCCTTCGAAAAGCGAGAGGCGACACCCAGGGTGTGCAGAGACGACATAACAAGCCCAGTTACATGACTAGAGAATCGCAGGCTAGGATTGGACATAACTCCCAGATCTTTGGTTGCGCATACCCGGGACAGGGGTTCACCATGATTACTACACGCGAAAAATGTAGTTTGTGCCTTCAGAGTAAATTTCGAAATTTCGGTTTCAGCGTTGTTTAAGAGAAGATAATTGTTCAGCACCACCTAAAGAAAGAACACGCATCTTCCTGAAGCCAAGCGCAATAATCTAAAGTAACAATTTCTTTGTAAATTTTATTGTCATATATGTATTGCAGGAACAAAGAATTAGAAATAGCATCACAGACGTCATTTACAAACACATGTGAACAGGAGCGGTCCTAGGACTAATCCCTGAAGAACGCCAGAACTTGCCCCGTACAATGAAGACTTCATATTTTTGACTCGAACGTACGCTTTCCTCTTTGACAAATAGGTTTCAAATCAGTCGTATACTGTGCCAAAAACCCCATAGGCGGAAAGCTTTGACAAAAGGATCGTATGATTAACAACGTCAACTGTCTTGCTAAGGTCAAAGAAGATCACGTCTAGCTGACCTCTGCTGCAGACTACCTGGGATGCGGTAGACATAAAACTTACAAGATTTGTAGTCGTTGATCTGCCGGTCATACACCCATGCTGATTAGGGAGGGCTATGTTTTGAAATTTGAAAGACAAGAATTGATGGACGACTGCTTCAAAGAGTTTGGAAAATGACGAAAGAAGGGAAATCGGTCTATAGGTGAGAACATCACCTTTCTTTCCCGACTTCAGAACCGGAATGACTACGGTAATCTTCCACATTTCGGGGAATACTCCTGACCTTAATGAGTTTAAAATATTGCACATAGTGTAGGTGTGAGCATATCATAAAACGATGTGGGAATTGCAGATCGTGCCCGCATATAGCGCGGCATTGATTTTTTTAATACCTAGCTCTACACATTCCTCCTCGACATTAATGTGACTTAGTAGGTTACCGAATTCATTCAAGTCAGGCAATGTGGCGGTGAAGCAGAGGGGACTGTCTTTGTAGGCTGAAATAAAATAATTTGCAAATACCTCGGGCACGCACACCGCATCACTTTCATGGTGATCTGAAAATATTGTCGATCCAATATCCTCATTGGAACGTGATCTAGTGTACCTCCAAAATTTCTTATGGTTTTTGCCAAGGTCAGATTCCAGTGAGTCACGATACGCCAGGTGGTCACGCTTTAACATTATCTTACGTTCCTTTCTGCAACTCTTGAATTTTACCTCTTACTTTGGGAGACCACTTTTCTTTACCTTTCTGTGCAAGATGTCTTTCCTTTCTAGTCCCGTTTCTAGTTAAATAAAAAAAACAATTGGGAAAGCGAGGTTTCTTTAAAGGTCTTAAAGGGGTGAATCTGTCCATGGCCTCCTGAATTAATATCGTAACGAGAGCTGCCTGCTCTTTTGCATTAAAGGATTCTAAGACCGGAGATCAATCGACACTCGAGAGGTGGTGGGAACATCCCGATGTAGACTCCTGATAAAAAAATGTTTAATATGCGTGGAGGAGAAGCCTCAATCGGAACGTGAATCGAGGAAATCAAAAAAGAAATACTAAATTAAGTGCAAGATGATACTTATCAAGAGGAACCAAAGGGACTTCACCTCGGGCTACATGCACGCAGTCCATGTTTAAGAGACATAAATCGAAAGCATTACCTTGGTGGTTAAGAATATCGTTTTGTTAGTGCAAGATCTAAAAAATACACAAACTTTAGGAGGTCGTTGCCTTTCTGCTTGCAACAAAAATTGGCAGTAGAAACATTAAACTACGTGCAGTTGATCCCTGGAGCATTAAAATCACCTAACACTAAGACATTACACCCGTAGTAACTCGTTAACGGTGTTCTCTATGCCAGCGAGACACGTGTGAAAGTCGTCGGGCGTGGTTCGCGGAGGAAGGTAAACAAGGCCAGTACAAAGGTGTACTTTATTTGCACACTCGATTTCTACCCATAAACTCTCGGGTAAACTGTCTAGATTTTCACGTCTTTTCGAGCGGATTGAATTTGAATTGAATATACTTTATTCAGACAAACGTCTTGGAGGATAGGGCAAAAGGCGACTATGGTCGCCTGACAAGGGCCCGTCCCCCTGTACAGTCTAGCAGCAAAGTGTACAGAAAAAAAAACGAATCAAAACAATTATATCATTACACAAGGACACAGTGACATATACAAAATGTGATATAATAAAACAGAAACACATAAAAATACCGACACAGATTACATTAGACGTAGAAGAAAACTTTTTATGGTGCTTTTAAATGTGTGTAGTGTATTAGAGCTATTAATCATGGACAGTATTTCAGGATGGTTATTTAATAATTGTGCGATCTGATTAAGTATTTTTTGACTACCATAATTGGTGCGTATTCTTGACTGTAGCTAGTGAGTATGACGGAAGGTGTATGTGGATCCCTTGTTGATGTAATTCTCTTGCACGAACTCAGGGTGTAGTTTAATTTTGTGGAACATGTATATTGCCAATTTTTGAGTGAGTGATTGTTCTGCTGTAAGAAGGGAATATTTGATGAAATATGGGCGGGAGTGTTCCCGATATGATACATTGGCGATTGAGCGCACTGCTCTTTTTTGCAATAGAAGTAACTTAGATAAACAGGTCTTGGAGCATGTACCCCATACTAAACTGCAATAGCTTAAACGAGAATGAACAAGAGTAAAATAGAGCTGGCGCTTTAACCAAACCGGAAGAATATATTTTAGCCTACTTATAATTCCGATTGCCCGTGATATGTCGGGTCGAATCCGATCAATATGGTAAGACCAATTTAGATTTTCTTGAAAAAATACTCCTAAAAACTTGTGGGTTTTTACGTAACCGATTTCAGTGTTCCTAAATCGAATGCTTAGTTTTCGATTAATATTTCTATTTTTCGCTCTAAATATCATATATTTCGTTTTTTCAACATTTAATTCTAATTCATTGCACGCCAACCACGCACTTAACTCTATCATCCAGTTGTTCGCTAATGTTTCAAGCTGATCTATGTTCGTACCCGAAAAAAATACATTTGTGTCATCTGCATAAAGTACAATATCAGGAGTATGTGCTATGTTAACAATATCATTAATGTACATTAGAAATAAAAGTGGTCCGAGGATTGATCCTTGGGGAACCCCATAATGTATATTACCGGTTTCTGATTTTTCGCAACCAAGAGTGGTGTATTGGACACGTTCTGATAAATAACTTCGAATGAGTTGTAGGGCAAGACCTCTTATACCATAATTATAAAGCTTTTTTAGAATTATTTCATGCTTGATCGAATCGAACGCTTTTTTGAAATCTAAAAATATCCCTAATGTATAAAGCTTGGTTTCAAAATTAGTTAAAATTTTATTCTTAATATTCAGTAAAGCTTCTTCAGTAGATTTCCCTTTCTGAAAACCATATTGCTGTTTTACAAGGAGATTATGTCTGCTAAAATGATCCGTCAGTCTGGAATTTATTATCTTCTCTATTACTTTTGAGAATATTGGTAATACGGATATGGGTCTGTAGTTGTTTAAAGTATTAATTGGTCCACCTTTGTGTATCACTGACACTCGGGCGATCTTTAGTTTCGGAGGAAATACCCCTGTGCTTAATATTTTATCACAGATTGCAGAGAGAGGAAGACTAATTATATTAGCAATTGCTTTTATAGGTTTAACTTTTAATTCATCATCGCCACATGCGCCACTGTTTTTTAATGAATTTATCACGTTAAAAACTTCGGTCTCCGTGGTTGGTGATAAAAATATAGATCCTGGCGGGCGTGTCGACATATAAAATTCAAAGTTTTTTTCGTGGAACGAGGATGACGTTGGAGCGCCTGAATGTAAAAAATGCGCATTAAACAAATTTGCAAGTGTTTTACCTGAATAATCAACACCATCTATTCTAAGGACACTGGGGATAGTGCTACTCAACTTAGACATCAGTTCCTTTGCTGCCTTCCATACTTTCATTGGATTATGTTGAATTGCAGTAAATTTATTTTTGTAATAGTTTGCTTTAGACTTCTTTATGTCGGAGCTTAACTTGTTTCGTATCTTTTTGTATTCGGTCAATTTATTTATGTCTTTAGTTTTTATAAATGCATCGTAAAGCTTGTTTCGTTCATTTATTCGTTTGAAAAGAGATTCCGTTATCCAAGGTTTCCGTGACCTCTTATGCCTTTTGGCTTTTCTAAACGGAAATGCCTCGTCATAGGCACCTTTTATTTTCTCCAAAAACTTATCATAAGATTTACTGGAGCTAGGCTCACTGTATATATCATCCCAGTTTATGTTCGATACAAGCGCAACAAAGCGTTCGATACTGTAGTCGTTTATATCTCGACAGTAAGGGCTACTGATATTCGTTTCATTGCAGCTAATGTTTTCACATGGAACAAAACAAAACAGGGGTAAGTGATCACTTAAATCAACTGTCATTACACCGGATACAATGTCGTTAGTTATTACATTGGTTATACACAAATCAATTAAAGTCTCAGTATCAGACGTAACGCGAGTAGGCATATCTATAATATTTTCAAACCCGTTTGACTGCACAAGATCTAGAAATTCCAACTGCCATGAGTCAGATAGCATCAGATTGATATTAAAATCACCAACAAGTATCACAGGCAATTTACTATCAGAAGAATACTGAAAAATACCTTCCAGGAATTCAAGAAATACACTAGGGGACCCAGAGGGAGGTCGGTATACAATAGCTATAATGTAATTACGACACTTCACAAGAAGACACTCAACATCTGAACAGACACAAGTATATTCGCTAATAACACTGCATACCACGTTACTTTTATAATAAAGGGATACTCCCCCACCTTTCTTTACACTACGAAATATGCCTACATGGGTGTAACCATTAAATTCAGGAACATGAGAATCAGAGGTAAGCCATGTTTCAGTGAATGCCAAAATATCAAAGCGGTGGTCAAGGCAGTCAAGAAATTCTTCAATGTCGTCACATTTGTTTCTAATACTTCTTGTATTTAAATGAAATAAAGATAACATACTGTGGCTACGCGAAATGTTTTCTTGAACAAGATTTCTGAAGGAAGTTCTAGTATAATATCCCTGTTCCGCAGAACTTTCCATTAACAAGGAAGAGAAAGAAGAAATAAAAAGCATGAGTGCAGTTCTGTTTATCGGATCAATTCCAGGTCTTCTTCGCGTTCTATCCTGATAACACGGTCACCGGCCGCTTTCCTCACGAACATCTTGCCTTCTTTATGCCATGCAAATTGATAGCCTTTTTCGGCCGTTTTAGTCCTTATCTGCCAAAATAATTTTTTGTTTTTTGCCGTCAGATTTTCGTAGATGCGTACTGTGGATTTCATTTGCTTTAGCTGGGCATTTTTTTGCAGCCACTTGTCTCTGGTTACCCGGGATGTAAACCGTACTAAGATAACAGGGACTTTGTCGGACTTAGGAGGGAGTCTGTGTGCTGCCTCAAGATCTTGCTCGGTCAGGCTTGGTAGTTGGAGTTGTTCCGAGAGTATATTTAGCTGATTCAGCAAGTTCTCATTTTCGCAGGGTGCCAGACCGTGTACTTCGATGTTTTGACGTCTACTGTACTGTTGTAAATCGTTTAGTTCACGTCTGAGTTGTTGCACTTCGGTATCGCCACCCGATTCCACTTTATCGACACGCTTCTTTAGTTCAATTATTTCTTTGTTTTGCTGTTGTACTTGGGAAAGCAGGACATCGTACTGATCAGACAAAAGCTGGACTGAGCGTTCGATTCCGTCAACGGTGTTCTTCATTTCCATCAGCGTGTCAACTTTTGCATGAAGTGCCGTTATAGCTGACAGCTTTCTGTTTATTTCTGCGAGTGTGTTTTCGTCACCTCTCTCGTTTCTAGACGTGGAATCGTCAGTTTCTAGATTGTTACTGCTCTTTGCTTTCTTACACCTAGGGCATATCCATGTTTTTTTAGAGGCATCACTTTTCTTTTTGAAAGCACTTT
This sequence comes from Ixodes ricinus, assembly GCA_037355805.1. NCBI lineage: Eukaryota > Metazoa > Arthropoda > Arachnida > Ixodida > Ixodidae > Ixodes > Ixodes ricinus. The sequence continues at coordinate 16,418 of JAZHYW010007556.1, forward strand.
TAGACACGTTTGAGCACGCCCCCAAATGGAATTTAAATTCGCATTCAGTACAGCACATCAGAGTGTTACCTTCTGGGAGCGGTTCATTGCACGCTATACATATATTGTCCTCTTCATCAGATGACATTGTACTTCAAACGAAATATTAAACTGGTAGGTGTCGTAGCGGTAAAAGCAGTAGCAGCAGCAGCAGCGGCAGTAAGAATTTTACGTAAGAAGGTAAGAGCACCAACCTGGAAATACAGATGAGTAGTTTTAGGGCAAGAAGATACTGCCGCTGCCGCTGCTAGACTGCTTGTGGCTCGCCGTCTTGTAGACAGTTCTTTTAACCTTGTTGGAGCGGTGACGTCGGTCCGCTTTCTTGCTGCTGACCAATGGCGGCACGGTGATAGCTTGCGCTATGGTCGTCGGCCCACAGGAACAACGCAGCGCTTCAACAGTCAGCTGGAAATACAGATGAGTAGTTTTAGGGCAAGAAGATACTGCCGCTGCCGCTGCTAGACTGCTT
>JAZHYW010007557.1:0-18204 GCA_037355805.1 Ixodes ricinus
GCGGAAAGGGAGGAGAGCACCGAAGGAGCGGGACAGAAAGAAGGCAGCAAAAAGAAGACGACCGCCATTTTCACGCAACGCTGTCAGCGCGCAGCACTGTTGAGGCTATGCGTTGTCTGCTACGGGCTTAGTTCTTTTTCACCTGACTCAAGGTTTGCGTTCATGCGTGGAAAAATCAATTCGTTAGCTTTTAAATCCACCGAAGAATAACATTATACCATTTTCTTGCCAAAGCCTGCCAAATAAAAGCCAAGGACCGAAATTTGGATGTCAATCCCATGCATTCCGCAGGGCAAATGAATGAAAATGGCGGCCCTCCCCCTCAGCTGGAAACATTCGAGAGTTCACGCGCATGCGCTCACGCCTCGCGCTCTGCGCCGCGGCCTGATTGGCTCACTCAGGAGGGGGACGTTACGGCGGCGAGATCATAGACTGGCCAAACTCTCCCCATATATGGCTCTGCTGGAATGGAAATATTTTTCTACCTTCATGCTCAACGTGTGTCGACTGGGGATACCAGTTCACACACTCACTGAGCATGAAAATAGAGTGTGCCAGCAGAGGGCAGGCGTCTGCATCGAAAGATTTTAGTTGACGCACCAAGAGGCTAACCGATAAAAATGGGTACGACTCTGAGCAAAATGCCAAAACAGCGCCGATCTCTACTTAGCACTAACAGCAGAACACAGTATCTATTATACTGACTAAAGGGTACTCAATTATTATTTTCAGCTACCTAATCAATCGAAGTATTCTTTCCGGCTTGCTTTTTAGAAAAATCTCTAAATTTACAAGAACTATTAAGACAACTGCTTAAAAAGAGCAATGGCAAAACCAACAATCGAATTTGCCTGCTCTCCGGTAGCACGACATCTATGGCAGGCAGGCCTGCAGAATGAGCAAATAGTCTAAAAAAACAGGGCATGTCCTATGTATCTTTTTTTTTCATGCTGCAGAGCAAGTGCTGGAAGGAGGTTTCACGACATGCATTTTTCAGAACCAAATTTCTTGCTATCAGTTGTGAACAAGTTTGAGCAGTGAACTTGTCCTCGCCTCTGGCATAACGTTTTAGTGTTGCCCGTAAAAACTCGAATACATTTGTAAAAAAAAACAAAAACAAGACCAACTTTTATAAAAAAAATCTAACATTAGCAAAGAAAAGTTATCTTGACAAAAATATGTGAGATACGGTTTTACAAAGTCTATTCGTGTGCTTAACCAATGTTGAAGCAAATCGGCTACAATGAAAAGAAAACGTCCGAGTAGCTTGAAGGGAAAGACAAAAAGGATGCACACCTTCAATAAAAAAAAAAATTAGAACGACCACGCACACGAAAGTCTGGTGAGGCTCTCAGAGTGACTCCCTGCAATGGGCCTGCGCAGACCACAGAACAAGAACAGTCAGGGCTTGCAGTCATAAGGTGCTTCATACGATGAAGATCCAGAAGCAGCTGCAATCGGAAGCAAAGTGCATTTCATTTCTCTGCAGAACGGAGACTTTAATAGGTAGCATGCATTTATTAGTTGATACAGTAATGAATGCATCGACTTTTTAATGCAGCACAGTATCACCGAATCGTTAAACTGTTCCGGGCAACACTAAAACCGGAAGCATTATTCCAAACTATCTCAGCTTTAAGGTAACCACGGCAGAAGCTTCAAGCCATCCTTGCAAATTCAGTGCAGAAAGCAAGCCATGTGACCTCGTAGTTAGACTCCATGGTACGTCGAGCTTATAATCAAGTGTCACGCGGTTTTCGCTGCAATGGCTTGTAGTGTCAAAAGTGGTCCACCTTAAAGAGATGCAAAGTATAGACGTTTGTGAGTGCGGCTCTGGCCTAGCCTTCAGCTACATTGCGAGGTAGGACGTTCCAACTGGGATGTTTCTTGCCTGTAACCACACGACCAGCTTGTGGCCAGCGATTGTTCGAGCAGAGCATATGTCCTCGGCAGTGCTGTTAATTGGGGAGAGCGCCTTTAGAGCGCGCGACACTAGAGCGCCGACGTTAGAGCGCGCGACACGAGGGCGCTGGCGACAGTAGCGCGCGTGACACTAGAGCGCACGACACGAGAGCGCAAGACCAGTTGAGCGCGCGACACGAGAGCGCATAACCAGTTGAGCGCGCGACACGAGAGCGCAGCCCATTTGAGCGCACACCGAAAAATGTGTGATGTACCCGCGGCTCCACAGACAGAACAAAATTGTGCGACTCATCGGATTGAAGCATTCGTGATTTTTGATTCATTAAATATGCCTTTAATAAAAAAAAATAAAAGTAAAAGGGTACGACTCTTTCTAACCAATTGTTTACTGACATCGGAAAGAAAAGGGGCAGGAAAGTGGGCTGGGGCGCATAGGTACGGGGAAAGGTTGCTGTTGAGTGGAGCAGCGAGTTTAAGATTTCCTCACAGTGCTGCGGTGCGCTTCTCGGATATAATATAAATAGTTTACTTTTTGCTATATTTGGTCTATTCTTGACAGGCATTTGGGCACCGATCTATTCGGTGGCTATTTAGACATCCCTCGCATAAGTTTAAATGGTATTCTGACATCAATGTCCGTAATGAAGAAAGATCACCGCTAAAAAGTATCAGTAAAAAACTCATCGAAGGAAAGCTTAGGGCAATTTTATAGCATGCAGATATTTCCAGCCTTTTAACGGATTCAGGAAAACCTCCTCTGAAAATCTGTGATATACAAAATCAAAGATCTAATAAAGCCTTCATTAGTTCTTTGATTTAGAAAACGTCAGAGAAAATGTTAAAAAATTAGAGAAAAAACATTGCAGCTGATTTAGGCTAGGTTAGCTGCAATGTTTTTTTTTTCTGAAAAAAATGCAGGCTAGAGAAATTCTTTTTTTTTCTGTAATCTTTTTGTAACACTTTTTGGTTTGTCACATGCAAACATTTCGACGACTCATTTCGCAATGTCATTGCTAAATTCCGCGGCCTAAATCCCTGTCAATTTTACATAAAAGACGCGATGCCCGAACAAGTGGCCGGTGCGGTCGGGCCACTCGCGCTCGACTAGTTGTGCGCTTTCGCTGCGCTCTCGAGTCGCGCGCGCTAACGTCGCCGCGCTCTCGAGTCGCGCGCTCTAACGTCGCGGCGCTCTAGTGTCGCGCGCTCTAACGTCGCGGCGTTCTAGTGTCGCGCGCTCTAACGTCGCTTCGCTCTAGTGTCGCGCGCGCTTACGTCGTGGCGCTCTACTGTCGGCGCTCTAGTGTCGGCGCTCAAGTGTCGTGCGCTCTAGTGTTGTACAGCCGTTAATTGACAGGCATTTTTATGAATGTTAAACATGACTGACTTACAGAGAGACTTTGCCTCAACGACTAATGACTTGGGATACCTAACTGAATACTGATGTATTAACTAAATACAAAACAATTACCTGGCAGTCATTATATTTTTCAACAGGCTCAGCGTCTCATGAGCCTCGAGTGAGCACGTCCGTTCAAAGCGGGGTGAAAAGTAGAAGCGCGTGTTGGAGACGCCCAGCCATTCTGTTGTTGTCATCGGCTATACTACCTATTTTTAGTACGACAAATTTTGAAGTGAGTAAATGTATTGCAAATATGCGGTCCAGCTTTGTCCATAAAACAAAATTCTGATAAGGATAACAACAGTCTATTCGTATTGCCATCCACCATTTCCCAAATAAGTGCTCCTACCTCTCGGAACATCTACACATGTTGTGCGTGATTGAGTTCAGGTCTGAGAGGCTAGAAAACAAAGCGCTCGTAAGGCTTGTCTGGCCCTTTCAACCATGCGGGTACATTCGTCGCAAATCCCTGATCTCTAGCCGAAATTTTTTATTATGAGCAAATCTTGTGCACGCCTGAGGTAGACCACTAAATTCTGATTCCCCCATACAGTGCGAATCCTCCTTTAAACTGTGGTACAACCTGCAAATGAACTCTGCTGTGCTGCGGCACGCGTCCATGCTACCTGCTTCAGAGGAAAACCACTGTTCGTGCTGAAGACGACATCCCGCAACGTACTTACAGGCTACAACATTTAACGAACCAAGATAAAATTCATATCATTCAATAGACAGATAGGCTCACAAAGGAACGACATCATGATTGTTGTTGTTGGTTTTACTCTTGCATACGAACAAAAGTGACCTCCTCTTTTCTACGATGTACAGCAAAGCCCTTATATTTGAGGCTCCTATTCCTTCTCAAATCGGTCACTGAGGACATAATCGCGCCCACTAAATTTCGCAAAATTAAAGGCCGCGAAAATTTAGGGCTTGCCAACATTAAATGCTTTACAGCACTTCCGTGTGTCACATGATGTTAACATTTCAAGAAGGCTGAAGGTATTGGTTTAAGAAAAAAATTGGCCTATGCAAAAAAACTCCCTTCTCCATGTTAGGCACGCGAGGTTCTTTCGCACTCCCTATAAGGTGGCAGATTTGTTTCGGCAGAGCTTTTGGCAAAACGCAGTTTCAAAACTAGATATACTTGGCATCAACTGTTTTGTGCTGCATTGTAAAGGCTAGAGTAGCTTCTACAGTGCTTCAGCTCAGCACTTTTGCGAGAGCATATGGTTTAGTGTTGCATTTCATTTGCATGGACTTGAGAAACTAGAGCTGACAGAGTTGGGAGCATTCCGGAATAACAAAATGCCGACTATAGAAGCATTGAGAGATGCGCACATGCGAACTGTGCATTTCTTATAAGTGGATTCGAGCAAAGGTAAAAACAATGTGTGTACTTACGGCGGCCATACTTGCCATACTTGCCTTCCTCGAGCATGATAACTTGTCCCTCGGAAGAACAATCCAGTAAGAAGCACCAGCAACACGCCCATGAGACACCGCCGATTCCTGGATTGAATGACGACCCGCCTCAGGTCTTGGAAGGAGATCCGAAACACTGCTTTAGGCCAGATGTTGTACCTGGCGGGGCAGGGGCTAAAAGTAGAAATTAGCAAATTTATCTTAAGTGATACATTCCTATCGCGTAAACTCTAGGATAGCAGGATTTTTTACGTCAGTGATGTGTTTTAATTAAACAAAGAAATGGTTGGTTTATGTGATGTACCAGCACCCCCCGTTTTGCATAAGTGTAGCGCAGTGTCTAGCGTTACGTCCGACGGAACCCGAAATAAAAATTAAAGTTACGCCCAACGTAACTTTACGTCAAGCATTCGAGTTACGTCCGACATTACCCAAAATAAAAATTAAAGTTACGGTAGTCAGCCGCGCGACGAGACACACATTATGAAAGCTATTGCGACCAAGGCAATAAGCGACGTTTTCTAGAAACCCGAAAACCGAGTGACGCAAGCAGCGACAGCGAGAAATCTTCGTCGCTCGTCGCCGGCAGTTGTAGCAATTCTCGCCGTTGCTCGTCTTGTGGATCGCTATATTGCTTACATGCCGTTCAGAAAGGCGCTCTAAGTGCTTACCATTGCATTGAGACCAGCCTCGCATCCAACCGTAACCAGTCTTGTCTATTTTTTCTTTTTTAAGCCGCCCAGGTAGAAGGCAACATCGTCCAAACATCGTTTTCAAGCATGGCTCCTCGTTTATCGGCTCGATTTACATTTTCGCTCAATGACAAACCGAGATGAAGCGCAATTTTTCTAGCTGAAAATTGTCACGAAGACATGGCACGCATGCTTACACTGTAGCGCACCTAACTTAATTTAAAAGTAGAACGAAAAAGGGACGATATTCGCTTACCGCTTCACGGAAAGACAGACGCCTTCGGATCGTAGGCCTACCGGCCGAACTTCGAAGTCGTCGACGGTCAGGCGACCGGACGAGGCGAGTCGGCCACGCTGAGCTCACCCAGGTTGACCACACCTGGGTGAACAATAAGAGACGCCGTCGAGTTGAGAACCAGAGTCGCAGTAGAAATGGACCGCCAAACATCTGTCCCGTTCAACGAACAAGCCGACGTCCCCCACTATGTCTCCGCCATCTTCTCCACGACGACGGGAAGCTGGGGAAGCGGGGAAGCCGAGCAGCGGAAGCGGAAGTCACTGGGCGGCCGCTTTACGTTTCGCTTTTAGCCGACGCCGGTTTCGATTGCGGAATCGTGGGGTTGCAGCTGGTTGCGATGAGAGGAGCCACGAAAAGACGCCGAGTTGGCCGTGAACGAGTCGCGGTACGTGCAACGGGCCATTTGCCGCTGTCGACCGGTGACTCGATATCCTCGGCTTGGTGTCACGATCGGTTTGTTGCCGTGCACGTTGGCTTTGCTATGCCGTACGGCTGGTGCAGCTGTCGAATACTTCTGGTGCACATTATTTGAGACCGTCGCCCCAAGACGTCTCCGTGAAGAGTTGACCGAGGAATTCGTGTGAGCTCCACGTCGGTCTATGTTCCGTTTTGACATGAATGATATATGTAACCATACCGGTGGTATTTTATAGACACTATGCTGGAAGATGGCGGTCGCCTTTCTGCATCTATGATTTGGTGATACCGGTGGTCCTCAGGTATAAGCGTTGTTTTGGAAAGACGTCACTCGCCTACATCATCGGACGGAAAATCATACCAGCCGCACCGAATCATATCGGCAAGCAAACTGGCTGCCAGTATAGAGAAACGCGGAGCCATAGAGGTGCAGGTACCTCCAGTTATGCAGAACGCCAAACCAAACTAGCTGCATTCATATACTAAGGAACTAGAGTGGTGTCATTCCTGAACTGTACAAGCAGCAGGTATGTTTCTTTTGTGTTTTTCCAATAGGGCTTGATTTTACTTAAATATTCTTCTTTTAGGCCTCAGCAAACGCTTAAACTGTTGCACAAAAGTGAGGTTATTGTCGCAGCGTGACACGGACTGTCGAAATATGAGCCAGTGATCAGTAGAAATATAGTTGTCCAGGCTATGACAAACACCATTTTCAATGCGGTGCCTATTGTCGATACCTGTCAATGACGGATCAACTGGGAATTTCAGCTGACATCTTTTAAAATAGTGGGCCAAAAATTTGTACGAAATGAGTGCTGCCTTTGGTGTTGATGTTGAAGATCTAGAATTCATATGATCTATCAATGATATCACAAGTTTGTCACCCCGAAATTCTTTCCTATGCCATGATCTGTCAAGAGAGTTAGATACTCGAAAAGCAGTGCTCCCGAAGGCTTCAATAAATCAATGTTGAAGTCTCCTACAAGACAGAGCAACGCAATATTAGCGAAATTTGGCAAACAGTCTCGCAGGTCAGGGAGGAATTCAGACATATTGCCAGAAAGTGGCCATAGAAGGCTACTATGTATATGTTATAGACAGAAGTAATAATGTGCAGTGATATGGACTTACATGAGTGGAATAAAATGAAAGCCGTTTACAACTCCCTGTAATGCCGAATTAGAGCGCAGCTCTTGAAGAGGGGAAGGCACGAAGGGGGAGGGAGGGTCACGTGGGCCGGGGGTCACGTGACCTCGAGTGGGGGGGGGGCGGAGAAAAATTTTCCGCAAGAATTAGCGGGAAAATTTTCCGGTAAATTTAGCGGGAAAACATTTCCACTAGATTTAGCGGGGAAAATTTTCCACTTAATTTAGCGGGGAAAATTTTCCGCTAAATTTAGCGGGGAAACGTTTCCGCTAAATTTAGCAGAAAACATTTTTTGATAGATTTAGGGAAAAATTTTAGCTAGATTTAGCGGGAAACTTTTTCCGGTAAATTTAGCAGGGAAAATTTCCGCTAAATTTAGCGGGAAAAATTTTCCGCTAGATTTAGCGGGGAAAGTTGTTCTGCTGAAAATAGCGGGAAAACTTTCCGCTAAATTTAGCGGAAAAAATTTTCCGCTAAATTTAGCGCTGAAAATTTTCCGCTAGACATAGCGGGGAATATTTTCCGCTAAATTTAGCGGGAAGAATTTTCTACTAGATGTAGCGGGGAAAATTTTCCGCTAACTTTAGCGGGGAAAACTTTCCGCTAGATTTAGCGGGAAAATTTCTGCGCTAAAATGTGGCAGGAAAATTTTTCTGCTAAATATAGCGGGAAATTTTTCCACCAGATGTAGCCGGGAAAATTTTCCGCTAGATTTAGCGGAGAAAATTTTCGTCTAAATTTAGTGGGGAAAATTTCCCGCTAGATTTTTTAGGGGAAAATTTTCTGCTAGATTTAGCCGAGAAAATTTTCCGCCAGATTTTGCGGAGAAAGTTTTCCGCTAGATTTAGCGGGGAAAATTTTTTGCTAAATTTAGCGGGGAAATTAACCCATCATGCACCGCGCGGTTACGCCGACGTCGACGCCGACGGCGACGCCGACGACGACGCTGACGTCGACGCCACTCAAGCCGGAAACGGGTGCCTAAGAGCTGCACTCTAAAAACGTAATCACCGAAAAAGAAAATCGTGCTTCAAAAGACCGCGATACCACCGCCGCGCTTCTTGTCATGAGTATAAAACATGATATTAAACCCCGGCAAATAAAATGAAACCCGTTTACAACTCCCTTTAACGCCAAGCTAGAGTGCAGCTCTTGAGGAGAAGGAGGGAAGTGAACTGAGGGGAGGGTGTATCCCTCCTCCCTCCTCCTCTGCATGGCCATCGGTCATGGGAGGGGAGGGGGTCAAGTGACCTCAGTACGGGCACGTGACCTCAGGGGATCACGTGACCTCAGGGACGGTCACGTGACCTCAAGGCGGGTCACGTGACCCTCGCACGGTGCATTATGGGACATTTCCCATAATGCACCGCGTGGTTACGCCGACGGTGACGCCGACGCCGTCGCCGACGCCGCTCATGCCGGAAACGGGTGCCTAAGAGCTGCACTCTTGAATTGAACATATCCTCAGCATGAACATTAATTTCAGCCAAAATAAGCGCATCCGCGTTAAAACTAGGGATGCCGCGAACTTTTTTCGATCTGAAGTTTCGATGATCGAATCGAGCGGTCGAAAGGTTCGGAAAATTTCGATTTTTCGAACTTTCTACATTGTAAAATTCGACAGAAGTCAAAGTTTCGAACTTGGAAAACCAAGAAGTTCAACGCTTTTCGAACCGTTGAACTTATTACGCTAGAAAATTCGATCATTTTCAAACTTTCGAATTTTTTTTGCTGCAAAATTCGATGCTTGTCGAACTTTCGAACTCGATAGACCAAACAATTCGATGATTTTCGAACTTCCAAATTTCTTGCACTAAAAAGTTCGAAGCTTTTCGAACTTTCGACCTTCCTACGCCAAGGAATTCGATAACTTTCGAACTTTCAACCTTTTTTATCACGAGAATTCGAAAAGTGTCGAACTTTCGAATCCTGAAAAATCAAAAGTTCGATGAACTTCGAACTTTTAGGGTAAAAGTTCGACGTTCGTAGAACTTCGAAAGACCGGCGGACGGTTACATTTGAATTCAAGTAGTGAGGTACAGTCATACTTTTTTTTCTCGAATTTCCACATGCGGTGCTGCGTTCCTTACAAAAGACAATGCCGCTTATTACAATGTTCTGGCAAGCTCAGTTTTAAAGAAATATATTCCCGAAAGGGCGCGGAAGGACGACGGGTTTATGACGATTGTCGTTTGTGCCATATTTGAAGCGGGCTAAAGCCGAAGCTATTTGCGGTAGAGATGTTAAACTTTTTAAGAATGATCTATGTATAGCCTAGGTAAGTGTCGTCTTAAGATGCGATTATTGTTATTCAATATGAGTTTCGAAAAAATGTCCAAACATGTATCTACGGTCAATTATGTCCTAAACGTGGTATTTGTTTCCCTCTATGTTGTTTGAGGTATCGCATTTAAATTAACACCACAGACTGTACATATAATTGCCATCTGCAGAAAACAAAAATATGTGAAATGAGGAATAAATTAACTCATGGGGGAAGATTTCTAATATTAATCAAATTCAACACGTCATTAAATTATTATTTTTTTGCGTTACGTTTTTGAGAAGTGTTTCTTCTAGCCTGTAGACATTTCGGTAGGAGAAACTTGTTTCGAAGTTCTGAGCTTCTGAATATGCAAGAATAAAACACTTCCGGCGGGATCTCTATAGTTTCTTTTTTTTTCTCCACCTTTTTATCCCCGCATTCATTGCTATGTTTATTTTTCTTTTACCAATGGCACAGTTATTTAGGTCGAAAAGACATAGCTTTGAACTTCCGAACCTCTAAGCCTGTGACAAGTAGTGCCTTCTGACAACGAGTTTCCCAAAATAACGATTCTACGCGATCTTTTATGCAGTGAAGAGCGACAGTAGCTATACATATATACATAAATAATTTCAGATTAAAATAAGCTCGACCACGCCCTCTTTCCCCGTATTGTTTTCTTTAACAGTCCGAAATATCTGGAAGGGGGAAGGGGGGCTAGAGCACCTCCCCCTCCCCCGTTTTTCCTCTTCCGACGCCACTTGTATGGTAGAACTCTCCTCGACCTCGAGTTGTGTCGGCTTCTGTGCTTTTTGCGGAGCGTTTCCTCCGTCCCGGAAAATAAACCTCCAGGACAATTACAAACTAAACTTACTATATGCCAGAGTCACTCGGGCGGCGTTCGATCGGATTACTACCAGCGTGCAAGGGGTGGGGAGGTACTTTGCCATGTCGCTTCAAGGTTTTTTGAGCCTCAACCTCCTGCCCGCCCCTGGCCGTTTCAAACTGGATGAGTATCGTAAAACAGTGCGTTCGTGTGATCACTACTGCGCTATGCACGTTAAAGCCCCCCCCCCCCGGGCTGGCGGTCAAAATTACTGATCTATGGTCACACGTCACTCTGCACTGGCAAAAATTCCAGCACATAAAAGAAGATTCAAAATCTTCGAAGTTTTTTTTTCAATATTACCTGTAAAGGAGAATCGCAAACCTTCGAACTTTTCAAACTTTATGTAGAAAAAATTAAAATCTTCGAATTGAAACCTTCGAATTTTTCGAACTTTACGTCTATAAAAATTCGAAGCGTTAGGAATTTTTCGAATTTTATATCCAAAGGATTTCGATATCGTCGAATTTTTCGAACTTCAGATCCCAAGAAATTTAAATTTTTCGATTATCTCGAATTTCTAGGTTAGGAAAGTTCGAAATCTTCGAATTTTTGGAACCTCAAGTAAAAAAAAATATTCTAAATATTCGAATCCAAAATTTTAGTACCCATGAAAGCTTCGAACTTTTCGAATTTGAAACTCCACTGTGATCGAAAATTGCGAATTTTTCTATTTCTGCACCTCGGTCGGTACGACAATATCGAAGTTTTTCGAATGCGAACCGCAGTTCGCTTCGAAAATATCGAAACTTTTCGAAATCGAACCTAGGGTGGTTCGCGACATCCCTAGTTAAAACTCACAGAGTCGATGGCTAACTAAAAATCACACTAGTGCTTTCAAAGGCTTCGGATATTGACACAAAAGAAAGTAAAAACACAGTTTGTCATTATCTTAAATTTAAATTTACATGAGTCTAGGAGCCTCATCTGAAAAAGAAACTGTTCCTAGTCATAGTATAGGTTTAAAAAAAACTCTTCTTAGTCTCCCAAGCCAATTGTTTTAATGCATCAGTGCTGGGAATGGAAAGGTGTAGAGATTTCTGGCTTTGCTTAGCGAAAATAATTCCGTGGCGAACCCATACAAATTCGTAACCCTTTCCTTTGCCTCTAGTTAGCGCCAACCGAAACAGCTTTCAGTTGGATTGTGTTAGGCTATCATTGAGATATATCCTAGCATGAGAATTGTATTGACGTGTGTAGGCGTCCACGACAAGCCACCCAACGTTCATTTTGAGAGGCTGTCGAGAACCGGAGCAGGATGGCATAAATTGTTTTCGGTTTAGCCGGCAAGCGATGCGCTATCTCGACATACGAGGGTTGGAAAGCCTCTACACCAGGTTTATCTGCTAGGTTTATTATGGTAATCATAACATTTTCTTAGGGCGAAACTGGTATACCGTGAATCTCTAAGTAAGGGAAGCGGTTTGCATGATCTGAATTGTTGTGGCTTGATCTTAGTTGACGGATCTCGTGTGTCTGCACTGCTACGAAAGAGCGCAAAGTGCTAGTTTCACTTTGAAGAACTTTGATAATTTTGTCTTGAGACTTTGTTTACATTGCTAGCAAGTCGTACTGAGAGGAATCAAATTTATGAATGCCTGGTTCTCAATGATGATAAGTCGCGTGGAGTCCGTAGTTTGCTTCAGCTATAACAGCGCATCTATCTTTGGGATGTATTTCGTACAGAGCACCGACGGCACTTTTCCACGAAAGCAGAAGATCGAGACTTTGATCGACACTCGAAAGTTGGGGCACGAAAGAACAGGGTTAACTTGAGAGGACAAAAACTCAACTTCAATGTTAGGCCTGGGCATACCTCTAAGACAGGCGAGACAGCGCCGTTTCTCGAGTTTAGAAGCGCTAATCCCTTTAAAAGTGCCACCGGACGCACCGGAACATGTATTTTCTAAGTGGTACGCTTTCGAGTAAAAAACGCATTTCATAAAAAGACCGTCAGTTGGCAAAGCACCGGAACAGACAGCTCAAAGCTCCGGTACAGCCATGGTACGCAGTACATTAAGAAGTTGATGGTGAAAATGAGAAATTGGAACTAAACAGTATGAGAGCAAAATAAACAATTCGAGCTTTGCACGCAAAAGTGAAATGAAGTTAAAGCTCAGCACGCGACAAGGCACCAACACCGATCGAGGCTGGTGTGTCCCAAAGTAATTTTAGTAACGGGGTTTCTTATGGTTGGCAGATGTTGGGCTCGCTGCGTTGGCCAGAAGACCTGGGCTGCTGGGGAGGGCAGATGTCGGGCATACTGTGTTGGTGACAAGACACAGCAGCAAAATCCGTTGCAGTGGTGAAGAACCTAAATCGTGGAAATGGAGGGTCGTCAGAGAGAAATGGAGTAAGAGTATCGGGCGGTCACGAGTCTTCGTCGCTCGGTGAAGCAAGGCTCGAAGAGATTAAATTGGACGTCGAAATAGATGATCGAACAATCACCCCAGATGATTTCTTTACCATCAGCAGACGGCAGGAACTCGGCGAAGACCAGCACTTAATTTAAACATTAAGAGTGAGATAAAATCTCAGCATGAAGGAAGGAAGTTCCCGAATATGGTGACTTCTTATGACAACAAAAACAAAAACAACAAAAACCCAACAACAACAATAATTTTATCATTAATAATAATATTATTTATATTATATGCGTATTCAGAAACATTCGTAAATTCATACAGAAGTGCGGGGGCAATCAAAGCCAACAGAGGCTTTCATGACGCCGTCCCCCAAAAAGAAAAAAAGGTGTAATGTCCAAGAACATATACTGTAAAACATTAACACAAATAAAGCAGAGGACGGAAAAGAAAACTAGAATAAAGCAGTTAGTAGTTCACAAAACAAGATGACTAGTAAAAGCAGTTAGTCATTCGCAAAACAAGATGACTAGTCCAAAAACAAAGTATGTAAACAAATTAGCAAAAATGAAGCAGTTTGGACGGAAAAACAAATGCAAATAAAGCAGTTAGGAGTGTCCAAAACTACATGACTAATAGGTACACAAATACATATGCACTAAATATAAACAGAGTTATGTAATTTCTCCACCAGAAAGATAAAGTTTTATACTTTTCATCAGTTGGCTCAATGAATTGGCCCGGAGGATTCCAGAGTGAAAATTGTTAAATATCTTAGGCACATAATACTCGCGCGTATTCCAGCCGTTCTCAAGTACTGAAAAAAGGCATTTTAAATGTTTCTTGAAAACGAAGGGAATGAGTAGGTACGTTTTCTCTTTTGAAATAATCAGACCCGATGTAGCGTAGGACAACTGTTCGAGTCAGTAGACTACAGAGACATGGGAATCGCAGAAAGTAAACCGGTCACTATTATCAGGTATTGCAAGCCATAAGATACACTTTTCATAATATCTGTCAAAATGCTATCTTTTTTATCATGCCATAGGACCGATAATTCTGTTAACACTGTAATCCCATACCTTAACACGCTCATTAATTAAAAATGAAGTTAATAATAATAATAATCAATCAATGTTTATTATCGTGCCAAGGAACAACCTTGCTGTCTTGGTAGGGGCACACTGATGGAAATGAATACATAAAACACAAAAAAACAGAAGAGCAATGCACTCTACAGTAACTGAACATAACCATACACGACATACGCTGAGCTGAATGATAACAAAATATAATTTCTAGGCATTGTGTACAATGAGGAGAAATTGCAGTAATGTAAAAACAAGTTTGAGAGGCACTCAAAGCGAATAATATACGAATTCGTAGCACAATCACAAACCCAACAATGTCTGTGCTCTCTGAAATCAATCTTAAAATGAACCACAATCATTATTCACCCACCCGACAGGTCTTCAATAGAAATAACAATGCCTCTGTAGCACGAGTTAAAAAGATCGAGTTTCTCCAAGTACTGATTATAACACTCACTCTAATAATTGGGCTGAAAAGACTATTTTTTAAATATAAAAGGATTATTGATTACGAGTAGGCACACCTGGAACACTAAGGCACATTTCAGACAAGAGGCTTGGTGAATTAATCGACCCATGCAATGTTTTAAACAAAAACCATGGGTCCGCATTTTGCCGACACCGGTGCAGGCTCAGCAAGTCAAAACGCTCTAACCCTGCGTCATGAGTTGAACAACGAACATCCTTCATAACGTAGCTGATGTTTAAAGATGGAAATAAACTTTTTTCTGAACTCGTACGATTTCCAATGAGTTGGTTCTAGAGATTCCATTCCACACAACCGAGGCATATTTTACCTGAGGCATGCATGACGTTCAATACAACGTGAGAAACGCAGAAGGATGCTTGAAGTCCTTCGAAAACGAGAGGCGACACCCAGCCTGCGCAGAGACGACATAACGAGCCCAGTTACGTGACTAGAGAATCGCAGGCTATGATTGGATATAACTCCCAGATCTTTGGTTGCACATACCCGGGACAGGAGTTGACCATGATTACTACACGCGAAAATGTATTTTGTGCCTTCAGAGTAAATTTCGGAATTTCGGTTTCAGCGTTGTTTAAGAGAAGTTAATTGTTCAGCACCACATAAAGAAAGAACATGCATCTTCCTGAAGCCAAGCGCAATAATCCTAAAGTAACTATTTCTTTGTAAATTTTATGGTCATCAGTGTATTGCAGGAACAAAGAATTAGAAATAGCATCACAGACGTCATTTACAAACACAAGTGAACAGGAGTGGTCCTCGGACGAATCCCTGAGGAACGCCAGAACTTGCCCCGTACAATGAAGACTTCAAATTTTCAACTTGAACGTACGCTTTCCTCTTTGACAAATAGGTATGAAATCAGTCGTATACTGTGCCAAAACCCCGTAGGCGGAAAGCTTTGACAAAAGTATCGTATAAATAACAAGGTCGAATGCTCCTTGCTAAGGTCAAAGAAGATCTCGCCTAGCTTGACCTCTGCTGCAGACTACCTGGGATGAGGTAGACATAAAACGTACAATATTTGTAGTCGTTGATCTGCCGGTCATAAACCCATGCTGATTAGGTAGGGCTATGTTTTGAAATTTGAAGGACAAGAATTGATGAATGACTGCTTCAAAGAGTTTGGAAAATGACGAAATAAGGAAAATCGGTCTATAGGTGAGAACATCACCTTTCTTTCCCGACCTCAGAACCGGGAACGACTACGGCAATCTTCCACATTTCGGGGAATACTCCTGACCTTAATGATTTTTAAATATTGCACTGTACGTGTAGGTGTGAGCATATCATAAAATTATGTGGGAATTGCAGATCATGCCCACAGATAGCGCGGCATTCATTTTTTTAATGCCTAGCTCTTCAAATTCCTTGTCGACATTAATGTGACTTAGTAGGTCACCGAATTCATTCAAGTCAGGCAATGTGGCGGTGAAGCAGAGGGCACTGTCTTTGTAGGCTGAACTAAAATAATTTGCAAATACCTCGAGCACGCACACCGCATCTCTTTCATGGCGATCTAAAAATATTGTCGATCCAATATCCTTCCCGAACGTCATCTAGTGTACCTCCAAACTTTTTTATGATTTTTGTCAAGGTCAGATTCCAGTGAATCACGATACGCTCAGGTGGTCCTGCTTTAACATTATCTTACATTACTTTCTGCAACTCTTGAATTTTTCACCTCCCACTTTGGAAGACCACTTTTCTTTACCTTTCTTTGGCAAGATGTCTTTCCTTTCTAGTCACGTTTCTAGTTAAATAAAAAAACATTGGGAAATCGAGGTTTCTTTAAAGATCTTAAAGGGGTGAATCTGTTCATGGCCTCCTGAATTAAACTCGTAACGAAAGGTGACTGCTCATTTGCATTTAATTATTCTAACACCGGAGACCAATCAACACTCGAGAGGTGGTGGGAACATCCCGATGCAGACTCCTGATAAAAAAATTTTGAGATGCGTGGAGGAGAAGCCTCATTCCGAACGCGAATCGAGGAATCAAGAAAAAAGACTAAATCAAGTGCAAGATGATACTTATCCAGAGGAACCAGTGGGACTTCACCTCGGGCTGCATGCACGCAGTCCATGTTTAAGAGACATAAATCGAAAGCATTACCTTGGTGGTTAAGAACATCGTTGTGTTGTGCAAGATCTAAAAAAATACACAAACTTTAGGAGGTCGTTGCCTTTCTGCTTGCAACTAAAATTGTCAGTAGAAACATTAAACTACGTGCAGTTGATCCCTGGAGCATTAAAATCACCTAACACTAAGACATTACCACTAGTAACTCGTTAACGGTGTTCTCTATGCCAGTGAGACACGTGTGAAAGTCGTCGGGCGTGGTTCGCGGAGGCAGGTAAACAAGGCCAATACAAAGGCGTAATTTCTTTGCACACTCGATTTCTACCCATAAACGTTCGTGTAAACTGTCTAAATTTTTGCGTTTTTCCGAGCGGCGACACCTGCCAACGCCCACTAACATGCCGCCTCCAGCTGTATCACGTGTCGCCAAGTCACGGTCGCGCCAGTGCACCCAAAGAAGGTGGAAAGTAATCGGAGGACCCAATGTCACAGCATAACCAAGTTTCTGTTAAACAAAATATAGAATAATTGGATAAGGTAACATTAGAAAAAAACATTCGGGTTTAGTGCGGATGACGCGGACGTCTTAACATAAATCAACGTGACTCATCAACTTTCGTCGGTCGTGAGTAGGGCCCTCTGGGACATAAGAAGGGCTTGTCAAAGGGTGCCTCTGAAAGTTTTGAAAAGGCAAGATTTCGGCTAGAAGCCAGTGTCAGCAAGTTCCAGAAAATCCTCGGCAGTCACAGACACATGAAAGGAGGCGCATATGTCGTGCCAAATCTTCAGACGCCGGCACTTCAGATTGTCGAGCCCGACGGAGGAAAGGTGAGAGGAGGCATCCTCACAGGTGGTGTCCGACACGCAACTTTGGTAACAAATAAGGCTCTCCGACTTACTGACGCCGAGTCGACGCTCCAGTTTTGATGTCTCTGATGCCCCAGCTCAGCGCGGGGATCGAGCCTTCGGGCGCGTCGGCCCCGAGATGCTCCGCTCGCCCGTCGCGTGCACCATCCTGGCACTGATGCCGCGAAGTTCGGCTTGACCCTCGGAGGTGCCGGCTTGGGTGGTGCAGGGGTGGAGTGCACCCCCCCCCTGGAACCCTATGCCGAGCGAGGTTGACTGCGGGAGGCTGGGATCACAGATTTAGGTGGCGAGGATCTGTAGCTTCGCTTCCGGGTCTCTGCGGCAGTATTAGCTCCTGTGAAGCAGGCGGAGGGCTGCGGCTCGTAAACAATTTCAGCAAAAGACGACGCC
Organism: Ixodes ricinus; assembly: GCA_037355805.1. Lineage (NCBI taxonomy): Eukaryota > Metazoa > Arthropoda > Arachnida > Ixodida > Ixodidae > Ixodes > Ixodes ricinus. The sequence continues at coordinate 17,733 of JAZHYW010007557.1, forward strand.
TCACTAGCGCTCCTCAGGCCTGCGGCAGGTGCAACAGAGCCTTGACTTCGTCCCGGAGCGAGCAGACAAGCAACGTCGATTGCTCTGTGGATCGCGCTCATTCAGACCTGAGCCGCCTTTTGTCCTCGGTCGGGCGAGGCCACCTGGTCAAACGTCAGGAACAAGATCTCCTCCAAAGCGTCAGGAAGGAGACCGTGCACAAGCTGTTGGGATTGTTCAAGGTCACCGCGCTGGGCGACCGCACAAAGCCCTGCAGGAAGAAAATGAGGGGACGGGGAGCGGCCTTCCCTCCGGTTACCCGCCGTCCTCGTTGTCACCGGCAAGCTGCTTGCTGGGTCGGACTCCTCCAGTGGAGCATAACATTCCCTTCGTTAGGGCTAGCGGGTGAAGAGACCGTCGCAGTTGCGCTGCGGATAAATGGAGCTTACCCCGCTTGTTGAAAAAGGAGCTCTTTGGCCGCGGGCATTAAAAA
>JAZHYW010007558.1:0-25245 GCA_037355805.1 Ixodes ricinus
GCGGAAAGGAAGGAGAGCACCGAAGGAGCGAGACAGGAAGAACGCAGCAAAAGGAGACGACCGCCCTTTTCACGCAGCGCTGTCGGCGCGCAGCACTTTTGAGGCTATGCGTTGCCTGCTACGGGCTTAGTTCTTTTTCGCCTGACTTAAAGTTTGCGTTCAAACGTGGAAAAACCAATTGATTAGCTTTTAAAGCCACCGAAGAATAACATTATATCATTTTCTTGCCAAAGCCTACCAAATAAAAGTAAAGGACCGAAATTTGGATGTCGATCCCATGCATTCCGCTGGGCAAATGAATGAAAATGGCGGCCCTCCCCCTCAGCTGGGAACCGTAGAGAGTTCACGCGCATGCGCTCACGCCTCCCGCTCTGCGCCGCGGACTGATTGGCTCACTCAGGAGGGGGATGTTACGGCGGCGAGATCATAGACTGGCCAAACTCTCCCCATATATGGCTCTGCTGGAATGGAAAGGTTTTTCTACCTTCAAGCTCAACATGTGTCGACTGTGGATACCAGTTCACACATTCACTGAGCATAAGAGTAGAGTGTGCCAGCATAGGGCAGGCGTCTGCATAGAAAGATTTTAGTTGACGCACCAAAAGGCTAACCGATAAAAATGGGTACTACTCTGAGCAAAATGCCAAAAAAGCGCCGATCTCGACTTAGCACTAACAGCCGAACACAGTGTCTATTATACTGACTAAAGGGTACTCAATCATTATTTTCAGTTACCTAATCAAACTAAATATCCTTCCCGGCTTGCTTTTTAGAAAAATCTCTAAATTTACAAGAACTATTAAGACAACTGCTAAAGAAGAGCAATGGCAAAAACAACAATCGAATTTGCCTGCTCTCCTGAAGCACGACATCTATTGCAGGCAGACCTGCAGAATGAGTAAGCAGTCTAAAAAACAGGGTATGTCCTATGCATCTTTTTTTTTTTCACGCTGCAGAGCAAGTGCTGGAAGGAGGTATCACGACATTCATTTTTCACAACCAAACTTATTGCTATCAGTTGATAATAAGTTTGAGCTGTGGAACTTGTCCTCGCGACTGGCATAACGTTTTGGTGTTGCCCGTGGAGACTCGAATCAATTTGTAAAAAACAAGACCAACTTTCATTAAAAAAATTTAACTTTAGCAAAGAAAAGTTATCTTGACAAGATATGTGGGATATGGTTTTACAGAGTCTATTTGTGTGCTTAACCAATGTTGAGGCGAATCGACTACAATGAAAAGAAAACGTCCGAGTACCTTTAAGGGAAAGACAGAAAGGATGCACACCTACAATAAAAAAAATTTAGAACGACCATGGGCAGGAAAGTCTGGTGAGGCTCTCGGAGTGACTCCCTGAAATCGGCCTGCGCAGACCACAGAACAAGAACAGTCACAGCTTGCAGTCATAAGGTGCTTATACGATGAAGATCCAGAAGCAGCTGTAATTGGAAGGAAAGTGCATTTCATTTCTCTGTAGAACGGAGAGTTTAATAGGTAGCATGCATTCATTTTTTGATACAGTCATGAATGCATCGACGTTTTAATGCAGCACAATATCACCGAATCGTTAACCGTGTCGGGCAACACTAAAAACGGAAGCATTATTCCCAACTATCTCAGCTTTAAGTTAACCACGGCAGAATCTTCGAGCCATCCTTGCAAATTTAGTGCAGAAAGCAAGCCATGTGACCTAGTATTTAGACTCCATGGTACGTCAAGCTTATAATCATGTGTCACGCTGTTTTTGCTTCAATGGCTTGTAGTGTCAAAAGTGGTCCACCTTAAAGAGATACAAAGTATAGACGTTTGTGAGTGGGGCCCTGGCCTAGCCTTCGGCTACGTTGCGAGGTAGGACGTTCCAACCGGGATGTTTGCCGCCTGTAACCACACGACCAGCTTGTTCTCAGCGATTGTTCGAGCAGAGTATATGTACTCGACAGTGCTGTTAATTGACAGGCATTTTTATGAATGTTAAATATGACTGACTTACAGAGAGACTTTGTCTCAACGACCAATGACTTGGGATACCTAACTGAATACTGATGTATTAACTAAATGCAAAACAATTACCTGGCAGTCATTATATTTTTCAACAGGCTGGGTCGACTCCTCATTTAGTCGAAGAAGTCGATGCGTAATAGTACAATACAAACAAAATTATGCCATAGATTTCATTTTGCACCCCCAAAATAATGTGGTTTTGAAGGTAAAATAAACAAGCTACTGGATTTAAAAAGTGCCTCAAAATGTACAAATGCATATGCACTAAGGGCACTCGCCAAGCCTATTCTCCTCAGCTCTTTCCAGGTAAAGCCCAGTTAGTGTATAGAAGTTGTGGGAACCTGGCAGTCCCCATCGTTCCTGTCGCCAGGGGCGCACCTCCCCTTTTCCCCCTCTCCTCCGGCAACATCTCCGTGACACCCTCTCCACCCACCGCACGTGTGATTCGTGGGAGTGAGACGCCAGGTGGCGCTCTCCCGAGCACGACTTTAGCTGATAAGGAGGGACAGCGTCCGGCGCGGGGGGCTTCTCTCGGCTGGCTTGCGACCACCACCTGCACCGGAGACAACATCGGGCCGCTTCCCCTTCGGGGGCTCCGGCGAGGCCACATCGGCACGGCGGGCAGCCATCGGCGTCCTGGATCCGGCGACGACATGGGGCACGGGCAAGTCAACATCAGCCCGGGCCGGCGACCATCGGCCGACCAGAGTTCCCGCGGCACCACCCAGAGGCAATAAAGGGTCACAACAGAGAACGGTGTGGCGTTGTTCACTCGGGGACGAGCTAGGGGAATGGGGAAACCCCACAAAATGGCGCACCAACGTGGGGCCTGCTCGTTCCTGGGCGAATCGCCCGCAATTCCACGCTGCTCTGGTGACCGTTGCTCTGGCGCCCGGAAGACGCCGTCGCCGCAGGAAGCTCTCTTCAGGCATGCCCAAGATCCCGCCGCCGGTTCCCCCAAGATGGACGCCACCCGCCCAGGCCATCCCGGAGCCCCTTTGTTTGCGTCGCCCACGAAGAAGGAAGACCGTGTGAGTTCGCACCTTCGACGACTCACCGGCCGCGTTAGTTGGCTTAGTATCGTCAGTTGTCTTTACGCGTTTCAATGACTATTTTAGTATTACATTTTGTTGTGAGTTGGACTTGTGTTCCGTTTTTGTATTTTCCGTTCGCACCACGTGGGTGAACGTTTTCGCGCTAGGGTCAGTCTCTCCGTCGCGTTCTGATCTTCTATTGTCTTGCTTTTTACGCTAAGCTTCTGAGGGTTGCGGCCTTTTCCTCCGCGTCGCTTTTAGTATTTTGGTTATTTGGTCGTGACCATGCGCTCTTTTTCATTGTTCTTAGAGTTAGGCCTAGGTCTTTGTTTGAATCGCTCCTTTGTCGTGTCGCGGGTTTTCCAGGGTAGTTAAGGTACTGTTGAGGCGCTATCTTTATTTAGGAAAGGAATGGTTATCAGGTTTTATAGAATACAGGTAGTATTCGCGGCGAATGGTTAGGAGAGAAAGGCAGATTACGTGATTGTTTCCATTGCGTAACCCCACATAAAATGTTCTCCAGGCTTGAGGCGAACCTTTTTCCGTTAAATTGGTTCTTTACGTGCCACCAACTTCGTCTTAGGCGTAGTACAGATTTTATTTCTTCCGAAGGCGATTTCGAGACCGAGCGGGCACCTTGTGTCCGGCGGGAATCTATGGTTAGCAACAAGAGTAGCGAAGGATCAGCAGTTCGGTCTGGGTTTGTAAATATACGCGTTTCTTTGGCTCCAAGGAGTCGGGCGGGGCGCCGGCCGTTAACGTCGCAAAGTAGCTGGTATTGCTATGATGGACTCCGGGAGTCGGGCCGCGCCCCCGCCGGCGCTGTATGCTGCTGGTATTGCAGTTGGCGCGAGGGTATTCTTCGGGATAGATTAGTTTCTGCTGATTCCGACGCACCTATGCAGCCCGTTTTAGCTTCCGCGAACGACCTTCGTTTGTTCGTGGTACGTGGTGGCGCTGCGCAGTCCGAGACGCACGGGAATCGTTTCGTTTTAGTTTGCAATTTCGGTGTGATGGTGACCGAGTGACTCTAAGACTTCCGCAAGTTATGTTGCTCGGAATCACCTGTTTTATGTGCTTAGATGCCGGCTACGTCGGTATCTCTCTCGGACTCGCGTGACTCAGGCGGAGGAGTGACACCAAGACCTTCGTTTTATCGGTTGTTCGGGGATGGGACGAGAGGTTATTGTTTCCTTTTTGGTCAGACCGGCAGGTTTAAAGTACTAGCCGTCTGGCGAGGCGGGAGGTTAGCTTCGGAGATGTGCGAGACCGGGCAGGTTTAGAGTACTAACGGTTTTCGCTGCAGTGATGAGCGCCTCGGTGTGGAGTTGCAAGCGCGTGTTGGAACACAGTGAGAAAACTGTAGATACCGCTTCGGAGTTTTCGGTGCAGAAAAACAGGGTTCTGGAGCTCGTCCCCACCGCCGGATGTAATCTTGCGCGAATAAGTTTTCTGTTGTAGATTCGGAATAGCTCGGCATGTTTGGAGCGTTTTGGTTTGCTTTCTCGCTTGACTCGGACCGGTCCCAGCGCTTGCAGTAAGACTTTTCAGTTATGCGGTGCGGGGATTGGTTTGGCGATAGCGCGTACGCATTCTAATCCGCAAGTTCGTAGTCTTTTGTTCAGGTTAGTTCCAAGAGAGATAATCCGTTTTGAGCTCGCTGCTTTTCGACCCCTTTGTCTTGCCATCTTCAGTGCTGCGTCAGAGCGTTCTGGACTGCTTGCTTGCTTGAGCCGGACCCGTCTCGGTGCTTGCAAGAAGACTCCTTAGTCATGCGGTGCCGGGATTTGGTTCGGTGATAGTGGGTACGCTTTCTAGTGCGCAAGTTCGCAGTTCTTTGTTCAGTTCAGTTAAAGATACTCCGTCCTGAATTAGCTTTTCCTAAAACGTTTCGGCTTTGTGGTTTTTTTAGTGTCGGGAAGTGCACTGCATCCGCGTTTGTTTACGGTTTTATATTATTGTGTCGCGATAGGAGATTGAGTTGTTTAGTAAGCGTTTCGTAGTGTTGGTAATTTTAAGTGTGTGCGTGTTCTCGGACTTCGCTACGTGGAGTGCGCTGGGACTCTTCAGTGCTGTGTGTGTGTGTGCGCGACTGTGCGGCCTCCACGTACTCGGACTCGAGATTTGAGGGGAGGGTAGTGTGGGAACCTGGCATTCCCCATCGTTCCTGTCGCCAGGGGCGCACCTCCCCTTTTCCCCCTCTCCTCCGGCAACATCTCCGTGACATCCTCTCCACCCACCGCACGTGTAATTGGTGGGAGTGAGACGCCAGGTGGCGCTCTCCCGAGCACGACTTTAGCTGATAAGGAGGGACAGCGTCCGGCGCCGGGGGCTTCTCTCGGCTGGCTTGCGACCACCACCTGCACCGGAGACAACATCGGGCCGCTTCCCCTTCGGGGGCTCCGGCGAGGCCACGACATCGGCACGGCGGGCAGCCATCAGCATCCTGGATCCGGCGACGACATGGGGCACGGGCAAGTCAACATCAGCCCGGGCCGGCGACCATCGGCCGACCAGAGTTCCCGCGGCACCACCCAGAGGCAATAAACGGTCACAACAGAGAACGGTGTGGCGTTGTTCACTCGGGGACGAGCTAGGGGAATGGGGAAACCCCACAAGTACACGCTCACTTACAGAATGAGAATGTCAGGGAGAAGTTTCAGTTGTTCTGTCACCAGCCCTCCTGCTGCCTTCGATGACGTTTCAGCGCCTCATGAGCCTCGAGTGAGCACGTCCGTTCAAAGCGAGGTGAAAAGTAGAAGCGCGTGCTGGAGACGCCCAGCCATTCTGTTGTTGTCACCGGCTATACTACCTATTTTAGTGCGACAAATTTGGAAATGAGTAAATGTATTGCAAATATGCGGTTCAGCTTTGACCATAAAACAGAATTCTGATAAGGATAACAACAGTCTATCCGTATTGCCATCCACCATTTCCCAAATAAGTGATCCTACCTCTCGGAACATCTACACATGTTGTGCGTGATTGGGTTCAGGTCTGAGAGGCTAGAAAACAAAGCGCTCGTAAGGCTTGTCTGGCCCTTGCAACCATGCGTGTACATTCGCCGCAAATCCCTGATCTCTAGCCGAAATTTTTTATTATGAGCAAATCTTGTCCACGCCCGAGGTAGACCACTGAATTGTGATTCCCCCATACTGTGCGAATCCTCCTTTAAACTGAGGTACAACCTGCAAATGAACCCTGGTGTGCTACGGCACGCGTCCATGCTACCTGCTTCAGAGGAAAACCACTGTTCGTGTTGAAGATGACATCCTACAACGTACTTACAGGCTACACAATTTAACGAACCAAGATAAATTCATATCATTCAATAGACACAGATAGGCTCATAAAGGAGCGACATCATGATTGTTGTTGTTGGCTTTACTCTTGCATACGAAAAGAAGTGACCTCCTTTTCTTCGATGTACAGCAAAGCCCTTATCTTTGAGGCCCCTATTCCTTCTCAAATCGGTCACAGAGGACATAATCGCGGCCACAATATTTCGCAAAATTAAAGGCCGCGAAAATTTAGGGCTCGCTAACATTAAAGGGTTTACAGTACGTCCGTGTGTCGCATGATGTTAACATTTCAAGGAGGCTGAAGGTATTGGTTTAAGAAAAAAATTGGCCTATGTGAAAAAAACGCTCTTCTCCAGGTTAGGCACGCGTGGTTCTTTCGCACTCCCTATAAGGTGGCAGATTTGTTTCGGCAGAGCTTTTGGCAAAACGCAGTCTCGAAACTAGATATACTTGGCATCAACTGTTTCGTGCTGCATTGTAAAGGCTAGATTAGCTTCTACAGTGCTTCAGCTCAGCACTTTTGCGAGAGCATGTGGTTTAGTGTTGTATTTCATTTGCATGGTCTTGAGAAACTAGAGCTGACAGAGTTGGGAGCATTCCGGAATAACAAAACGCCGACTACAGAAGCATTGAGAGATTCGCACATGCGAACTGTGCATTTCTTAAAAGTGGATTCCAGCAAAGGTGAAAACAATATGTGTACTTACGGCGGCCATACTTGCCGCAATTGCCTTCCTCGAGCATGATAACTTGCCCCTCGGAAGCACCATCCAGTAAGAAGCACCAGCAACACGCCCATGAGACACCGCCGACTCCTGGATTGAATGACGACCCGCCTCAGGTCTTGGAAGGAGATCCGAAACACTGCTTTAGGCCAGATGTTGTACATGGCGGGGCAGGGGCTAAAAGTAGAAATTAGCAAATTTATCTTAAGTGATACATTCCTATGGCATAAACTCTAGGATAGCAGGATATTTTAGGTCAGTGATGTGTTTTCATTAAACACAGAAATGGTTGCTTTATATGATGATCCAGCAGCCCCCGTTTTGCATAAGTGTAACGCAGTGTCTAGCGTTACGTCCGACGGAACCAGAAATAAAAATTAGAGTTACGCCCAACGTAACTTTACGTCAAACATTCGAGTTACGTCCGACATTACCCAAAATAAAAATTAAAGTTACGGTAGTCAGCCGCGCGACGAGACACAGATTATGAAAGCGATTGCGACCAAGGCGATAAGCGACGTTTTCTAGAAACCCAAAAACCGAGCGACGCAAGCAGCGACAGCGAGAAATCTTCGTCACTCGTCGCCGGCACTCGTAGCAATTCTCGCCGTCGCTCGTCTCGTGGATCGCTATATTGCTTACGTGCCGTTCAGAAAGGCGCTCTAACTGCTTACCATTGCATTGAGACCAGCCTCGCATCCAACCGTACACCAGTGTTGTCTATTATTCCTTTTTTTAAGCCGCCCAGGTAGAAGGCAACATCGTACATACATCGTTTTCAAGCATGGCTTCTCGTTCATCGGCTCGATTTACATTTTCGCTAAATGACAAACCGAGATGAAGCGCAATTAGTCTAGCTCAAAATTGTCACGAACACTTGGCACGCATGCTTACACTGAAGCGCACCTAACTTAATTTAAAAGTAGAACGAAAAAGGGACGAGATTCGCTTACCGCTTCACGGAAAGACAGACGCCTTCGGATCCTAGGCCTACCGGCCGAACTTCGAAGTCGTTGACGGTCAGGCGATCGGACGAGGCGAGCCGGACACGCTGAGCTGACCCAGGTTGACCACACCTGGGTGAACTATGAGAGGCGCCGTCGAGTGGAGAACCAGAGTCACAGTAGAAATGGACCGCCAAACATCTGTCCCGTACAACGAACGAGCCGACGTCCCCCACCCGCTATGTCTCCCCCATCTTGTCCACGACGACGGGAAGCTGGGGAAGCGGGGAAGCCGAGCAGCGGAAGCGGAAGTCACTGGGCGGCCGCTTTACATTTCGCTTTTAGCCGACGCCGGTTTCGGCTGCGGAATCGTGGGGTTGCAGCTGGTTGCGACGAGAGGAGCCACGAAAAGACGCCGAGTTGGCCGTGTACGAGTCATGGCACGGGCAACGGGCCGTTTGCCGCTGTCGGCTGGTGACGCGGTATCCTCGGCTTGGTGTCACGATCGGTTTGTTGCCGTGCGCGTTGGCTTTGCTATGCCGTACGGCTGGTGCGGCTGTCGAATACTTGTGGTGCACATTATTCGAGACCGTCGCCCCAAGACGTCTCCGTGAAGAGTTGACCGAGGAATTCGTGTGAGCTCCGCGTAGGTCTATGTTCCGTTTCGACATTTATGGTATATGTAACGATACCGGTGGTAAATTATAGACGTTTTGCTGGAAGATGCGGTCGCCTTTCTGCGTGTATGATTTGGTGATACCGGTGGTCCTGAGGTATAAGCGTTGTTTTGGAAAGGCGCCTCTCGCCTACGTCATCGGACGCAAAATCATACCAGCCGCACCGAATCATATCGGCAAGCAAACTGGCTGCCAGTACAGACAGACGCGGAGCCATAGCGGTGCCGGTATCTCCAGTTATGCAGAACACCAAACCAAACTAGCTGCATCCATAATACTAAGAAATTACGGTGGTGTCATTCCAGAACTGTACAAGCAGCAGGTATGTTTCCAGAACTGTTTATGCAATAGGGCTTGATTTTACTTAAATAGTTTTCTTTTAGGCCTCAGCAAACGCTTAAACAGTTGCACAAAAGTGAGGTTAATGTCGCAGCGTGACACGGACTGTCGAAATGTGAGCCAGTGATCAATATAAATATAGTTGTCCAGGCTATGGCAAACACCATTTCCAACGCGGTGCCTATGGTCCATACCTGTCAACGACGGATCTCCTGGGAATTTCAGCTGGCATCCTTTAAAATAGTGGGCCGATAAGTTGTTCAAAATGAGTGCTGCCGTTGCTGTTGATGTTGAAGATCTTAAATTGATATGATCTATCAATGATATTACAAGTTTGTCCCCCGAAATTCTTCCCTTGTAAGGGCTAGAATGGCAGGATCTATGCCTATGATCTGTTAAGAGAGTTAGATACTCGAAAAGCAGTGCTCCCGAAGGCTCCAATAAATCAATGTTGAAGTCTCCTACAAGACAGAGCAATGCAATATTAGCCAAATTTGGCAAACAGTCTCGCAGGTCAGGGAGGAATTCAGATAAATTGCCAGAAAGTGGCCTATAGAAGGCTACTATGTATATGTTATAGACAGAAGTAATAATGCGCAGTGATATGGACTTGCATGAGCGGAATAAAAGCTTAATCACCGAAAAAGAAAATCGTCCTTCAAAAGACTGCGATACCACCGCCGCGCTTCTTGTCAATAGAATAAAACGTGATATTAGACCCCGGCAACAAAAATGAAACCCGTTTACCACTCCCTTTAACATCGAATTAGAGCGCAGCTCTTGAGGAGAGGGTGGGAAGGGAACTGAGGGGAGGGTGTACCCCTCCTCCCTCCTCCTCTGCATGGGCAAAGGTCATGCGAGGGAGGGGGTCAAGTGACATCAGGACGGGCACGTGACCTCAAGGCATGTCACGTGACCCCAAAGGGTCACCTGACCAGGGTCATGTGACCCTCGCGCGGTACATTATGGGACATTTCCCGTAATGATCCGCGTGGTACACGCCGACGGTGACGCCGACGCCGACGCCGCTCAAGCCGGAAACGGGCGCCTGAAAGCTGCGCTCTTAAATTGACCATATCCTCAGCATGAACATTAATTTCAGCCAAAATAAGCGCATCCGCGTTTAAACGCACAGAGTCGATGGCCAACTAAAAATCACACTAGTGCTTTCAAATGCTTCGGATATTGACACGAAACAAAGTAAAAACACTGTATGTCATTATCTTAAATCTAAATTTAAATGAATCTAGGAGTCTCATCTGAAAAAAAAACTGTTCCTAGTCATAATATAGGTTTAAAAAAAACTCTTCTTAGTCTCCCAAGCCAATTGTTTTAAGGCATCAGTGCTGGGAATGCAAAGGTGTAGAGATTTCTGGCTTTGCTTAGCGAAAATGATTCAGTGGCGAACCCATACAAATTCGTAACCCTTTCCTTTGCCCCTAGTTAGCGCCAACCGAAACAGCTTTCAGTTGGATTGTGTTAGGCTATCATTGAAATATATCCTAGCATGAGAACTGTATTGACGTGAGTAGGCCTCCACGACAAGCCACCCAACGTTCATTTTGAGAGGCTGTTGAGAACTGGAGTAGGATGGCATAAATTGTTTTCGGTTAAGCCGGCAAACGATGCGCTAACTCGACATGCGAAGGTTCGAAAGCCTCTACACCAAGTTTATCTGCTATGTTTATTATGGTAATCATAACATTTTCTTAAGGCGAAACTTGTATACCGTGAATCTCTAAGAAGGAAGCGGTTTGAATGATCTGAATTGTTGTGGCTTGATCTTAGTTGACGGATCTCGTGTGTCTGCACTGCTACGAAAGAGCGCAAAGTGCTAGTTTCACTTTGAAGAACTTTGATAATTTTGTCTTGAGACTTTGTTTACATTGCTAGCAAGTCGTACTGAGAGGAATCAAATTTATGAATGCCTGGTTCTCAATGATGATAAGTCGCGTGGAGTCCGTAGTTTGCTTCAGCTATAACAGCGCATCTATCTTTGGATGTATTTCGTACAGAGCACCGACGGCACTTTTCCACGAAAGCAGAAGATCGAGACTTTGATCGACACTCGAAAGTTGGGGCACGAAAGAACAGGGTTAACTTGAGAGGACAAAAACTCAACTTCAATGTTAGGCCTGGGCATACCTCTAAGACAGGCGAGACAGCGCCGTTTCTCGAGTTTAGAAGCGCTAATCCCTTTAAAAGTGCCACCGGACGCACCGGAACATGTATTTTCTAAGTGGTACGCTTTCGAGTAAAAAACGCATTTCATAAAAAGACCGTCAGTTGGCAAAGCACCGGAACAGACAGCTCAAAGCTCCGGTACAGCCATGGTACGCAGTACATTAAGAAGTTGATGGTGAAAATGAGAAATTGGAACTAAACAGTATGAGAGCAAAATAAACAATTCGAGCTTTGCACGCAAAAGTGAAATGAAGTTAAAGCTCAGCACGCGACAAGGCACCAACACCGATCGAGGCTGGTGTGTCCCAAAGTAATTTTAGTAACGGGGTTTCTTATGGTTGGCAGATGTTGGGCTCGCTGCGTTGGCCAGAAGACCTGGGCTGCTGGGGAGGGCAGATGTCGGGCATACTGTGTTGGTCACAAGACACAGCAGCAAAATCCGTTGCAGTGGTGAAGAACCTAAATCGTGGAAATGGAGGGTCGTCAGAGAGAAATGGAGTAAGAGTATCGGGCGGTCACGAGTCTTCGTCGCTCGGTGAAGCAAGGCTCGAAGAGATTCAATTGGACGTCGAAATAGGTGATCGAACGATCACCCCAGATAACCTCTTTAAAATCAGCACACGACAGGAACTCGGCGAAGACCAGCACTTAATTTAAGCATTAAGAGTGAGATAAGATCTCAGCATGAAGGAAGGAAGTTCCGGAACATGGTGACTTCTTATGACTACAACAAAAACAAAAACAACAACAAAAACCCAACAACAACAATAATATTATTATTAATAATAATAATATTTATATTATTTGGGTATTCGGAAACATTCATAAATTCATACAGGAGTGCGGGGGCAATCAAAGCCAACAGAGGCTTCTGTGACGCCGTCCCTCCAAAAAGAGAAAGGTGTAATGTCCAAGAACATATACTGTAAAACATTAACACAAATAAAGCAGAGGACGGGAAGGAAAACTAGGATAAAGCAGTTAGAAGTTCACAAAACAAGATGACTAGTAAAGCAGTTAGTCGTTCGCAAAACAAGATGACTAGTCCAAGAACTAAGTCAGTAAACAAATTAGCAAGAATGAAGCAGTTTGGACGGAAAAGCAAATGTAAATAATGCAGTTAGGAGTGCTCAAAACTACATGACTAATAGTTACACAAATACATATGCACTAAATATAAACAGAGTTATGTAATTTCTCCACCAGAAAGATAAAGTTTTATACTTTTCATCAGCTAGCTCAATGAATTGGTCCGGAGGATTTCAGAGTGAAAATTGTTAAATACCTTAGGCACATAATACTCGCGCGTATTCCAGCCGTTTCAAGTACGAACAAAAGGGGTTTTAAATGTTTCTTGAAACGAAGGGAATGAGTAGGTACGTTTTTTCTTTTGAAATAATCAGACCCGATGTGGCATAGGACAACTGTTCGAGTCGATAGACTACTGAGACATGGGAATGTCAGAAAGTTAAACCGGTCAGTATCATCAGGTATTGCAAGCCATAAGAAACACTTTTCAAAATATCTGTCAAAATGCTATCTTTTTATCATGCCATAGGACCGATAATTTTCTTAACACTGTAATACCATACCTTAACACGCTCATTAATTAAAAATGAAGTTAATAATAATAATAATCAATCAATGTTTATTATCGTGCCAAGGAACAACCTTGCTGTCTTGGTAGGGGCACGCTGGATGGAAATGAATACATAAAACAAAACAAAAAACAACAGAAGAGCAATGCACTCTACAGTAACTGAACATAACCATACACGACATACGCTGAGCTGAATGATAACAAAATATAATTTCTAGGCATTGTGTACAATGAGGAGAAATTGCAGTAATGTAAAAACAAGTTTGAGAGGCACTCAAAGCCAATAATATACGAATTCGTAGCACAATCACAAACCCAACAATGTCTGTGCTCTCTGAAATCAATCTTAAAATGAACCACAATTATTATTCACCCGCCCGACAGGTCTTCAATAGAAATAACGAATGTCCTGTAGCACGAGCTAAAAAGATCGAGTTTCTCCAAGTACTGAATATAACACTCACTCTAATAATTGGGCTGAAAAGACTATTTTTCTAAATATAAAAGGAATATTGATTCCGAGTAGGCACACCTGGAAGCCTAAGGCACAATTCAGACAAGAGGCTTGGTGAATTAATCGACATATGCAATGTTTAAAACAAAAACAATGGGTCCGCCTTTTGCCGACACCGGTGCCGGCTCAGCAAGTGAGCACGCTCTAACCCTGCGTCATGAGTTAAACAATGAACATCCTTCATAACGTAGCGATGTTTAAAGATGGAAATAAACTTTTTCTATACTCGTTCGATCTCCAATGAGTTGGTTCTAGAGATTCCATTCCACACAACCGAGGCATATTTTACCTGGGGCATGCATAACGAGCGTACAACGTGAGAAACGCAGAAGGATGCTTGAAGTCCTTCGAAAAGCGAGAGGCGACACCCAGGGTGTGCAGAGACGACATAACAAGCCCAGTTACATGACTAGAGAATCGCAGGCTAGGATTGGACATAACTCCCAGATCTTTGGTTGCGCATACCCGGGACAGGGGTTCACCATGATTACTACACGCGAAAAATGTAGTTTGTGCCTTCAGAGTAAATTTCGAAATTTCGGTTTCAGCGTTGTTTAAGAGAAGATAATTGTTCAGCACCACCTAAAGAAAGAACACGCATCTTCCTGAAGCCAAGCGCAATAATCTAAAGTAACAATTTCTTTGTAAATTTTATTGTCATATGTGTATTGCAGGAACAAAGAATTAGAAATAGCATCACAGACGTCATTTACAAACACATGTGAACAGGAGCGGTCCTAGGACTAATCCCTGAAGAACGCCAGAACTTGCCCCGTACAATGAAGACTTCATATTTTTGACTCGAACGTACGCTTTCCTCTTTGACAAATAGGTTTCAAATCAGTCGTATACTGTGCCAAAAACCCCATAGGCGGAAAGCTTTGACAAAAGGATCGTATGATTAACAACGTCAAATGTCTTGCTAAGGTCAAAGAAGATCACGTCTAGCTGACCTCTGCTGCAGACTACCTGGGATGCGGTAGACATAAAACTTACAAGATTTGTAGTCGTTGATCTGCCGGTCATACACCCATGCTGATTAGGGAGGGCTATGTTTTGAAATTTGAAAGACAAGAATTGATGGATGACTGCTTCAAAGAGTTTGGAAAATGACGAAAGAAGGGAAATCGGTCTATAGGTGAGAACATCACCTTTCTTTCCCGACCTCAGAACCGGAATGACTACGGTAATCTTCCACATTTCGGGGAATACTCCTGACCTTAATGAGTTTAAAATATTGCACATAGTGTAGGTGTGAGCATATCATAAAACGATGTGGGAATTGCAGATCGTGCCCGCATATAGCGCGGCATTGATTTTTTTAATACCTAGCTCTACACATTCCTCCTCGACATTAATGTGACTTAGTAGGTTACCGAATTCATTCAAGTCAGGCAATGTGGCGGTGAAGCAGAGGGGACTGTCTTTGTAGGCTGAAATAAAATAATTTGCAAATACCTCGGGCACGCACACCGCATCACTTTCATGGTGATCTGAAAATATTGTCGATCCAATATCCTCCTTGGAACGTGATCTAGTGTACCTCCAAAATTTCTTATGGTTTTTGCCAAGGTCAGATTCCAGTGAGTCACGATACGCCAGGTGGTCACGCTTTAACATTATCTTACGTTCCTTTCTGCAACTCTTGAATTTTACCTCTTACTTTGGGAGACCACTTTTCTTTACCTTTCTGTGCAAGATGTCTTTCCTTTCTAGTCCCGTTTCTAGTTAAATAAAAAAAACAATTGGGAAAGCGAGGTTTCTTTAAAGGTCTTAAAGGGGTGAATCTGTCCATGGCCTCCTGAATTAATATCGTAACGAGAGCTGCCTGCTCTTTTGCATTAAAGGATTCTAAGACCGGAGATCAATCGACACTCGAGAGGTGGTGGGAACATCCCGATGTAGACTCCTGATAAAAAAATGTTTAATATGCGTGGAGGAGAAGCCTCAATCGGAACGTGAATCGAGGAAATCAAAAAAGAAAGACTAAATTAAGTGCAAGATGATACTTATCAAGAGGAACCAAAGGGACTTCACCTCGGGCTACATGCACGCAGTCCATGTTTAAGAGACATAAATCGAAAGCATTACCTTGGTGGTTAAGAATATCGTTTTGTTGTGCGAGATCTAAAAAATACACAAACTTTAGGAGGTCGTTGCCTTTCTGCTTGCAACAAAAATTGGCAGTAGAAACATTAAACTACGTGCAGTTGATCCCTGGAGCATTAAATCACCTAACACTAAGACATTACACCCGTAGTAACTCGTTAACGGTGTTCTCTATGCCAGCGAGACACGTGTGAAAGTCGTCGGGCGTGGTTCGCGGAGGAAGGTAAACAAGGCCAGTACAAAGGTGTACTTTATTTGCACACTCGATTTCTACCCATAAACTCTCGGGTAAACTGTCTAGATTTTCACGTCTTTTCGAGCGGATTGAATTTGAATTGAATATACTTTATTCAGACAAACGTCTTGGAGGATAGGGCAAAAGGCGACTATGGTCGCCTGACAAGGGCCCGTCCCCCTGTACAGTCTAGCAGCAAAGTGCACAGAAAAAAAAACGAATCAAAACAATTATATCATTACACAAGGACACAGTGACATATACAAAATGTGATATAATAAAACAGAAACACATAAAAATACCGACACAGATTACATTAGACGTAGAAGAAAACTTTTTATGGTGCTTTTAAATGTGTGTAGTGTATTAGAGCTATTAATCATGAACAGTATTTCAGGATGGTTATTTAATAATTGTGCGATCTGATTAAGTATTTTTTGACTACCATAATTGGTGCGTATTCTTGACTGTAGCTAGTGAGTATGACGGAAGGTGTATGTGTATCCCTTGCTGATGTAATTCTCTTGCACGAACTCAGGGTGTAGTTTAATTTTGTGGAACATGTATATTGCCAATTTTTGAGTGAGTGATTGTTCTGCTGTAAGAAGGGAATATTTGATGAAATATGGGCGGGTGTGTTCCCGATATGATACATTGGCGATTGAGCGCACTGCTCTTTTTTGCAATAGAAGTAACTTAGATAAACAGGTCTTGGAGCATGTACCCCATACTAAACTGCAATAGCTTAAACGAGAATGAACAAGAGTAAAATAGAGCTGGCGCTTTAACCAAACCGGAAGAATATATTTTAGCCTACTTATAATTCCGATTGCCCGTGATATGTCGGGTCGAATCCGATCAATATGGTAAGACCAATTTAGATTTTCTTGAAAAAATACTCCTAAAAACTTGTGGGTTTTTACGTAACCGATTTCAGTGTTCCTAAATCGAATGCTTAGTTTTCGATTAATATTTCTATTTTTCGCTCTAAATATCATATATTTCGTTTTTTCAACATTTAATTCTAATTCATTGCACGCCAACCACGCACTTAACTCTATCATCCAGTTGTTCGCTAATGTTTCAAGCTGATCTATGTTCGTACCCGAAAAAAATACATTTGTGTCATCTGCATAAAGTACAATATCAGGAGTATGTGCTATGTTAACAATATCATTAATGTACATTAGAAATAAAAGTGGTCCGAGTATTGATCCTTGGGGAACCCCATAATGTATATTACCGGTTTCTGATTTTTCGCAACCAAGAGTGGTGTATTGTACACGTTCTGATAATTAACTTCGAATGAGTTGTAGGGCAAGACCTCTTATACCATAATTATAAAGCTTTTTTAGAATTATTTCATGCTTGATCGAATCGAACGCTTTTTTGAAATCTAAAAATATCCCTAATGTATAAAGCTTGGTTTCAAAATTAGTTAAAATTTTATTCTTAATATTCAGTAAAGCTTCTTCAGTAGATTTCCCTTTCTGAAAACCATATTGCTGTTTTACAAGGAGATTATGTCTGCTAAAATGATCCGTCAGTCTGGAATTTATTATCTTCTCTATTACTTTTGAGAATATTGGTAATACGGATATGGGTCTGTAGTTGTTTAAAGTATTAATTGGTCCACCTTTGTGTATCACTGACACTCGGGCGATCTTTAGTTTCGGAGGAAATACCCCTGTGCTTAATATTTTATCACATATTGCAGAGAGAGGAAGACTAATTATATCAGCAATTGCTTTTATAGGTTTAACTTTTAATTCATCATCGCCACATGCGCCACTGTTTTTTAATGAATTTATCACGTTAAAAACTTCGGTCTCCGTGGTTGGTGATAAAAATATAGATCCTGGCGGGCGTGTCGACATATAAAATTCAAAGTTTTTTTCGTGGAACGAGGATGACGTTGGAGCGCCTGAATGTAAAAAATGGGCATTAAACAAATTTGCAAGTGTTTTACCTGAATAATCAACACCATCTATTCTAAGGACACTGGGGATAGTGCTACTCAACTTAGACATCAGTTCCTTTGCTGCCTTCCATACTTTCATTGGATTATGTTGAATTGCAGTAAATTTATTTTTGTAATAGTTTGCTTTAGACTTCTTTATGTCGGAGCTTAACTTGTTTCGTATCTTTTTATATTCGGTCAATTTATTTATGTCTTTAGTTTTTATAAATGCATCGTAAAGCTTGTTTCGTTCATTTATTCGTTTGAAAAGAGATTCCGTAATCCAAGGTTTCCGTGACCTCTTATGCCTTTTGGCTTTTCTAAACGGAAATGCCTCGTCATAGGCACCTTTTATTTTCTCCAAAAACTTATCATAAGATTTACTGGAGCTAGGCTCACGGTATATATCATCCCAGTTTATGTTCGATACAAGCGCAACAAAGCGTTCGATACTGTTGTCGTTTATATCTCGACAGTAAGGGCTACTGATATTCGATTCATTGCAGCTAATGTTTTCACATGGAACAAAACAAAACAGGGGTAAGTGATCACTTAAATCAACTGTCATTACACCGGATACAATGTCGTTAGTTATTACATTGGTTATACACAAATCAATTAAAGTCTCAGTATCAGACGTAACGCGAGTAGGCATATCTATAATATTTTCAAACCCGTTTGACTGCACAAGATCTAGAAATTCCAACTGCCATGAGTCAGATAGCATCAGATTGATATTAAAATCACCAACAAGTATCACAGGCAATTTACTATCAGAAGAATACTGAAAAATACCTTCCAGGAATTCAAGAAATACACTAGGGGACCCAGAGGGAGGTCGGTATACAATAGCTATAATGTAATTACGACACTTCACAAGAAGACACTCAACATCTGAACAGACACAAGTATATTCGCTAATAACACTGCATACCACGTTACTTTTATAATAAAGGGATACTCCCCCACCTTTCTTTACACTACGAAATATGCCTACATGGGTGTAACCATTAAATTCAGGAACATGAGAATCAGAGGTAAGCCATGTTTCAGTGAATGCCAAAATATCAAAGCGGTGGTCGAGGCAGTCAAGAAATTGTTCAATGTCGTCACATTTGTTTCTAATACTTCTTGTATTTAAATGAAATAAAGATAACATACTGTGTCTACGCGAAATGTTTTCTTGAACAAGATTTCTGAAGGAAGTTCTAGTATAATATCCCTGTTCCGCAGAACTTTCCATTAACAAGGAAGAGGAAAAGAAGAAATAAAAAGCATGAGTGCAGTTCTGTTTATCGGATCAATTCCAGGTCTTCTTCGCGTTCTATCCTGATAACTCGGTCACCGGCCGCTTTCCTCACAAACATCTTGCCTTCTTTATGCCATGCAAATTGATAGCCTTTTTCGGCCGTTTTAGTCCTTATCTGCCAAAATAATTTTTTTGTTTTTTGCTGTCAGATTTTCGTAGATGCGTACTGTGGATTTCATTTGCTTTAGCTGGGTATTTTTTTGAAGCCACTTGTCTCTGGTTACCCGGGATGTAAACCGTACTAAGATAACAGGGACTTTGTCGGACTTAGGAGGGAGTCTGTGTGCTGCCTCAAGATCTTGCTCGGTCAGGTTTGGTAGTTGGAGTTGTTCCGAGAGTATGTTTAGCTGATTCAGCAAGTTCTCGTTTTCGCAGGGTGCCAGACCGTGTACTTCGATGTTTTGACGTCTACTGTACTGTTGTAAATCGTTTAGTTCACGTCTGAGTTGTTGCACTTCGGTATCGCCACCCGATTCCACTTTATCGACACGCTTCTTTAGTTCAATTATTTCTTTGTTTTGCTGTTGTACTTGGGAAAGCAGGACATCGTACTGATCAGACAAAAGCTGGACTGAGCGTTCGATTCCTTCAACGGTGTTCTTCATTTCCATCAGCGTGTCAACTTTTGCATGGAGTGCCGTTATAGCTGACAGCTTTCTGTTTATTTCTGCGAGTGTGTTTTCGTCACCTCTCTCGTTTCTAGACGTGGAATCGTCAGTTTCTAGATTGTTACTGCTCTTTGCTTTCTTACACCTAGGGCATATCCATGTTTTTTTAGAGGCATCACTTTTCTTTTTGAAAGCACTTTTAGACACTTTTGAGCACGCCCCCAAATGGAATTTAAATTCGCATTCAGTACAGCACATCAGAGTGTTACCTTCTGGGAGCGGTTCATTGCACGCTATACATATATTGTCCTCTTCATCAGATGACATTGTACTTCAAACGAAATATTAAACTGGTAGATGTCGTAGCGGTAAAAGCAGTAGCAGCAGCAGCAGCGGCAGTAAGAATTTTACGTAAGAAGGTAAGAGCACCAACCTGGAAATACAGATGAGTAGTTTTATGGCAAGAAGATACTGCCGCTGCCGCTGCTAGACTGCTTGTGGCTCGCCGTCTTGTAGACAGTTCTTTTAACCTTGTTGGAGCGGTGACGTCGGTCCGCTTTCTTGCTGCTGACCAATGGCGGCACGGTGATAGCTTGCGCTATGGTCGTCGGCCCACAGGAACAACGCAGCGCTTCAACAGTCAGCTGGAAATACAGATGAGTAGTTTTAGGGCAAGAAGATACTGCCGCTGCCGCTGCTAGACTGCTTGTCTAGCAGACACCTGCCAACGCCCACTAACACACCGCCTCCAGCTGTATCACGTGTCGCCAAGTCACGGTCACGCCGGTGCACCACAAAAGAAGGTGGAAAGTAATCGAAGGACCCAATGTCACAGCATAACCAAGTTTTTGTTAAACAAAATATAGAATAATTGGATAAGGTAACGTTGGAAAAAAACATTCGGTTTTAGTGCGGAAGACGCGGACGTCTTGACAAAATAAATCAACGTGACTCATCAATTTCCGTTGGTCGTGGGAGGGCCCTCTGAGACATGAAGAAGGGCTTGTCAAAGGGTGCCTCTGAAAGTTTTGAAAAGGCAAGATTTCGGCTAGAAGCCAGTGTCAGCAAGTTTCACAAAATCCTCGGCAGTCACAGACACATGAAAGGAGGCGCATATGTCGTGCCGATTCTTCAGACGCCGGCACTTCAGATTGTCGAGCCCGACGGAGGAAAGGTGAGAAAAGGCATCCTCACATGTGGTGTCCGACACGCAACTTTGGTAACAAATAAGGCTCTCCGACTTACTGACGGCGAGTCGACGCTCAGTTTCGAGGTCTCTGATGCCCCAGTCAGCGCGGGGTTTGAGCCGTCGGGCGCGTCGGCCCCAGATGCTCCGCTCGCCCATCATGTGCACCATCCTGGCATGATGCCGTGAAGTTCGGCTCGACCCTCGGAGGTGCCGGCTTGAGTGGTGCAGGGATGGAGTGTGCACCACCCCTGGCACCCCATGCCGAGTGGATTGACTGCGGGAGGGCTAGGATCACAGATTTAGGTGGCGAGATCTGTAGCTTCGCTTCGGGCCTCTGCGGCAGTATTTGCTCCTGTGAAGCGGGCGGGGAGCTGCGGCTCTGAACAATTGCAGCAAAAGACGACACCTTACTAGCGCTCCCCAGGCCTGCAACTTGACTGCAACAAGCCTTGACCTCGTCCCGGAGCGAGCAGACAAGCAATGTCTGTTGCTCTGTGGATCGCGCTCATTCAGACATTAGCCGCCTTTTCTCCTCGGTCAGGCACGCCACCTGGTCCGTCAGGAACGACATCTCCTCCAAAGCGTCATGGAGGAGACCGTGCACAAGCTGTTGGGATTGTTCAAGGTCACCGCGCTGGGCAGCCGCGCGAGCCCTGCAGGAAAAAATGGGTGACGGGGAGCGGCCTTCCCTCTGGTTGCCGCCGTCCTCGTTGTCACCGGCAAGCTGCTCGCTGGGGTCGCACTCCTCGGTAGACCTAACATTCCCTTCGTTAGGGCTAGCAGGCAGGGAGCCGTCGCAGTGGCTGCAGATAAATGGGCTTACCCCGCTTGTTGGAAAAAGGAGCTCTTTCGCTGCGGGCATTAAACATATTTGATATACGCGATGGTGGTACTTGGCGCAGCGAAATCTGGGCTGTCTCCCGAATAACACACGGAGACTGATGCAGCATGCGCCCGTACTCGGCGGTATTCCGCAGCAATAATGATAATAATAATAATATTAATAAAACTAATAATATTAATATTATTCAATCAATCAATCAATCAATCAATCAATCATTCAATCAATGTTTATTAAAGTGTCCAGAAACAACCAATTGGTCTTAGTGCTGGCCCACTAAAAATGAGCAAAAACACACACGTACAAACACATACACACGAGTGCAGAAGGAGAACGTAGTTCACCAGTCTAAGAATAAAGAAATATTAACAAGTATGAGAGACACTAAAATCAACAAGGGAAATCAAAAGCACTAAACAGAAGCATCACCAGGTGTGAGTGCAAAAAGCAAATACTTGGATAACGTACTGACAAACATGAACGCTTCAACTGATCAGCCTTTTTCTTGCAAGAGGAAGTTTCGAACAGCATTTCCGAACTTGCTCCCACATGAGTTAAAAACTTCAATTGTGTCAGAGTAGCGGTTATAACACTCAGCCGATCGTTGGATCGGTTTTAAGTGGCTAAAATATCGATCTATATAAAAATATGATTGTAGCCGTGTAGGCACACGTGGAACTCTAAGGCTCCCTTCGGACAGAAGGCTGGGAGCGTTAATCGAGCCGTGCAGGATAATAAACAAAAATAACAAATCTGCCTTCACCTGACGCTGCTGCAGGTTCAACAAGTTGACGAGATGCGAGTTACACGAAACGTTCAGAGAAGGATCACTCTTCTCAAGATAAGGATATTTAAAGATAGAAATAAATTTGTTTTGGACTCGCTCGACATATAAACTGTTAGTTTTGGAAATGCCGTTCAAAACAACCGAGGCGTACTCTAGCCGGGATCTAACAAATGAGCAATACAAAGTGAAAAAAGCGGACGGGCTTTTGAATTAATTCGTTATGCCAGACACGGCACCTAACGTGCGCAATGCCGATTGAACCGCTCTGGTAACGTGAGTGTCAAATCTCAGGGTCGAATCAAAGCCAACTCCAAGGTCTCTCAGTTCACTTACACGTGACAGCAGTTCGCCTTGATAACTATATGGAAAAAATATATCATGGGTCTTGCGAGAATATGTCATTACTTTTGTTTTAGAATGATTCAAACGGAGGTCATTGTCTAAACACCAACGACCGAAGGAATATGCGTCATTGTGAAGCGCGATGCAATCCTCTAAGGTTGATATTTTTTTGTAAAGTTTTATATCAGCAGCGTACAGCAGGAATGAAGAATTTAATATAACTTGAGAGACATCCTTTACAAAAAAATATTAAAAAGGAGGAGGCCCAAGACAAATCCCTGAGGCACTCCAGAGCTTGCCTTGTACAAGGACGATGTAGTATTGTTGACGCGGACGTAGGCTTGCCTATCATACAAATAGCTTTTTAACAAAATGTATACCGAACCACATACTCCGTACGAGGAAATCTTGTATAAGGGGATGTTGTGGTTGACTACGTCGAATGCATTACTGAGGTCGAAATAAAAAACGTCAAGCTGACCTCTATTACAAACTACTTCAGAGGCAGCAGACGTAAAATATACAAGATTGGTGGATGTCGGTCTGCCGGACATGAAGCCACGCTGATTAGAAATGACTACACTGCGAAACTTGAAGGAGAGGAATTGATGGATTACAATATCAAAGAGTTTCAAAAATGAAGAGAGAAGAGAAATTGTTCTGTAGTTAAGAACATCACCACTATTTCCAGATTTCAGGACCGCAACAACCACTGCCAATTTGCAGTCGTCAGGGAATATTCTTGACGTCAAGGAGGTATTAAAAATTGTGCACAGTATAGGCGTAAGTAATTCATGATAACCCTTAACAATTGCAGCGGGTATCCCGTCATGACCTGCAGACAATGTGGGTTTTATTTTCCTAATACATAGCCTACCACATTCCTCATCCACAACTACAGAACCTAATGAGTCACCAAATCCGTCCGAGTGAGGCAATATAGATGAGGAGCAGTTAATATTATTATTATAGACTGACGCAAAGTGATCCGCAAACAACTCAGACATGCACTTTGCACTGTCGCTATGCTGATTCAAGACGATTTCGGACTCAATATTCTTGCCCAAGCGCGATTTAGCGTACCTCTAGAATTCCTTGGGATTTTTAACAAGATCTGAATCTTCCGAGTCACAATGCGCCCAGAGCCTTTTATACTGGGAGAGTTCGGCGGTTTATTGATCCAGCCGCCAGTCTGGCAACACTGATCAAACAGTCTGGCAACTGTGCGCATCGCGTTCCGAGTTTCGTTGTCCGCCATGATGTGCCTTGCCGTCTCGAGCCGGCAGCCGCCCCACTAGCGTGGAGCGAGAGACGACGGTGAAAATGTTCGTTCTGCGCTCTGCGAGACGTTAAAAGAAAACGTAATGGGGTGCTGTAGTGCCGTTGGGTGGTCGAACAGCGCGAAAAAAAGGGTTCAGGATGTACCGGTTCCCGGAAGGAAAAGAAAACCGCAGAAGGCACAAGATCCGGGAGGCCAAAACGAAGAGGGCTAGTAAGTGGAAGCCGACTTCGAGTTCTCGATTGTGCGAGGTAATTTTACAATTAAATTATTTTGTGCGTTAAACGCGTTTTATTTTGACTAAAACTGTGCAGCGACTTGGTGTGGCAGCGTCAGGTATGTGAGTGTCCGTTGATCACGAAGCCGTTTCCTGTCTAGCGAGACTTGATAATTGCGAGCGGCCTAGCTTGCAAATTTTGAACTGTGTATACTGCATTTCAGTGTAAGCGCGAGCGGAGCCGATCGCTACAAGCGCGTGCACGTCGCGCTGAACGACGCGTGAACTCTACGAGTGCACGCGCTCCGTCGGCGCGTTCAAAGCATGCAGCTCGCTCTCGTAGCTTCGGCCTCGCAGCTCAGCTTCGCCGTTTCGCAAGCGCTTTTGTTTCGCTAGCGATACCTTTATTTTGATATTTGTTTGAATGCGCGTAACAAATACTTACTTGTCATGCTTTTTTTTTTTTAGGTGCACTTCATAGACAGTGAGTTCAAAAGAGGGTTTGTCGCGATCGCAAAAAGCTCAGGCACCACGCAATGACGACGCTGTTCCTTCACAGCAAACCAAACAATGTCAGAAAACCTCCAAAAGACCGGCAGGTGAAGAAGCACGGCGGAAAATCACGATCGGTCCGCCGTATTCCGTACAACGGTGCACCAACCTTGTGATGTGGTAAACAGTCGGAGAGCGATCCAGACAATCAAACTTGCCCACTGGAAAATGCGCACTAGGCCGCTGAGCTGTGTCGGACGTCGGGCGTTTTTGAGCGATTCCCCATTTATAAATGAGTGCCGTTCGTAAATGGGCGGTTTCTTTGCTAATTCTTACATGAATAAAGCACCGAATCACGAAATGCTTGTTTTCCGACTCTCTCCTTACGCCAACAAAAGCGCGAACGGCAAAACCTACACGCGTATACATCGCACGTCAATGGGGACCCACTTGCCGGGAGGCACATCATGGCGGAAGCGGAGCCCGCTGAATCTGCTAAACCTAGCGGGCCGTAAGCCCCTCCCACCCGCCGAACTCTCCCAGTATAAAAGGCTCTG
>JAZHYW010007560.1:0-10284 GCA_037355805.1 Ixodes ricinus
AGACTGCATGATTTATTTATTTATTTATTTATTTAATTACCTCTAAAGGCCCACTGGGGGCATTACATACTATGATAACATGAAATGTTATCATAGTTGTACACTGTTGCAATTCTATGAAAATGTAAAAGGAAACATGATCACGCTAACAGAACTCAATAACGCGTAAGATGGTGCATGGTCATGCACACCGGCATGTAATAATTTCTAAATGATTAAAAGTAATACAGGAGAAGTTTACAAGTGCTACTAAAAAGAGGGTACATGGAAAACCTTATAGAAAAAACTTACTCAGCGATGGTGAAATTAACAAATGGAAATATAAAGGTACCAAACGTACACGTGCAGCTTAGAAAAGAAAAACAAAATAGATGTCATGATAAAGAGCCACGTAACAATGAGACAAACGTGTCATGGTTTGTTGTGTGTGCGATTTCGCTTGCCAACCCATTCCAGTCGTCCATGGCCTGCAGAAGCGGGGAAAATTTATACAAGTTAGTTTTTGCGAGGGGAATATGAACTATGTTGGGGTGATCATGACGAGGAAAGATACGAGGGGGTGGGATGACGTTATTTTTGGCGAAATTCAGTTGAAGAGTAAAAGAGCTTATGGAAATACGATAGTCTAGCAAGATATCTTCTCCGTTGAAGTGTTTGTAGGCCAATTGAGGCTTTAAGTTCTGTGACGCTCACAGGGGCGTATTGTTTGAGTATGAATCGAGTTGCTCTGTTTTGAAGCGATTCTAGCCGGTCGCTTAAATACTTTTGATGCGGGTTCCAAATTATAGATGCGTACTCCAACTTTGGCCTAATCAGAGCAGTGTATGTTAGTAGTTTTGTCTCTTTTGTTGCCATTTACAAATGTCTTCTCATAAATCCTAAAGATTGATTTTCTCTTTTAAGAATGTAGTCTATATGATTATTCCACGAAAGATTAGGACTTAGATGAATACCCAGATATTTAAATGACGTTACTTTATCTAATTTTGAATCTATGAGGCTGTAGTCATGATGTACAATGGAAGAACGGTTTGTAAATATCATCGTTTTCGTTTTTTCTATATTTATTTGCATTTGCCACTGTCTCACACCATAGCATTATGCTATTCAAGTCTTTTTGAAGCGCAATGCAATCTGATTGATTTGATATATGACGGTATACCACACAGTCATCTGCAAACAGTCGAATTTTTGATGAAACATTGTTAGGGAGGTCATTTATATAAACCAAAAACAGAAGTGGCCCAAGAACAGATCCCTGTGGCACTCCAGATTTAACACTTACGGGGGGTGAACTTATGCCATTTGCTATTACGGTTTGCTTTCGGTTGCTGAGGTATTCTCGAACCCACGTAATTACCTTTGCGTTAATTTTAAGATATTGCAATTTTCTAATAAGACGACTGTGTGGTACGCGATCAAAGGCTTTTGCGAAATCTATGAAAACTGCGTCGGTTTGCGAGGATGCATGGATGTTGGTGTGCAGGTCAGTTACCAGTTCGAATAGCTGAGTTTCGCAAGAGAGACCGCGTTGAAATCCATGCTGGTTAGGAGAAAGTATATTGTTAGTGGCGAGGTGCTTCATCACGGTTGAATAGATTATATGTTCTAGAAGTTTACATGGAACAGATGTTAAGGATATGGGTCTATAGTTTGTTGCACAGTTTCGGTTTCCGGATTTGAAAATTGGAACTACATTTGCTAATTTCCAGTCGGTCGGCACACAACCGGTGTCAAGTGACTGCTGGAAAAGGCTGGCAAGCACAACGCCTGACACACTTCTAGTCAGTTTTAGTAGCTTAGAGCATACCCCATCGGGTCCTGGGCTTGATTTTGTGGGTAGTCGATCAATAGCACCTTTCGTTAGCTTGTTGGAAACAGCGCCTTTGAGCAAAGGAAACAAACCCAGCCGAAAGTAACACGTGAGCGTAAGTGGAAGGCATACGTCGCGTCTCTTGCGGTAGCACAGTTGTTTCACACCAGCATATTGCGTCTGTTGGTTTTCTCCGAAGCATGTGAGCGTAATCCTTGTCCTGGCCTCCTACACTTTCA
The DNA here is from genome assembly GCA_037355805.1 of Ixodes ricinus. NCBI lineage: Eukaryota > Metazoa > Arthropoda > Arachnida > Ixodida > Ixodidae > Ixodes > Ixodes ricinus. The sequence goes on from JAZHYW010007560.1 coordinate 2,053, forward strand.
CTTATGACATGAGCGCGATCGTGCCCCCTGCCCGCTGCCACAAGGCGAGATTTCAAGCTCGCAATCCCGCATGCAATTTTAGCTAAGTGCAATAAGCAAAAATAGCTGAGTGGTTTTAATGTCGGAAGCACAATCGGAGGCACGCAGTATCCAAACCAAGTGTCCGAGCGTCTACGCTTTCTCCAGTACTTTTTATTTTTTCGGACTCCTGCATGACGTATATGCCTTCCTTACCGAATGTTTGCAAGAAAAGCTCGGGTCCAGCACATTTTATGTTAAAGTATTTAGGATTCAAGTGGACATAAGCATAAAATGATTTGAAGGCGCGCAGGCGCTGTCCTCGGGAACCACCCTGTCTGGGACCGCCGTGTCACCGTGTTGTCCTCCTTTTCTGGTCTTCCTGGTTCTACCAAGTCGGCCCAACATCTTGCCTGCTTTGTTTTCATAAATAAAGGATCGAATGGTCGCACCGCAGAGCCTATGGATTCAACGGTTCAATCCCCACCCCTGTCCGTTTCGATGTGGATGGACATTGTACCGGCGCGCGTCCGTCTATTGCCACTGCGTGGTGCGCGTTAAAAACCCCAGTCTTTCAGGCACAACGCAGACACCTTTTCGCATAATGGGTCAAGTAAGGCTTTCGCCTCTAAATGCCATATTATGAAAAGTTGCACCATGAACATGTTAGACGGTGTACGCTAGTTACGGGACCAAGACTGACAAAATTCTGTATGAGGGTTGGCCAGATTCGGGCATCAAAAGACTCACTCACAGGGTTACCCCCGATGACCAGACATCCACCTTGAATCCCGAGAAACTGTCCAGACCATTGGCAATCTCTGGCGGCTGGAAGGCCGGCGACCCTTGGCTTGTGTGGCATGTGTCATCTATGGCAAAGTGGTCCAATGCCTGCAAGGCGAGGAAAAAAACGGCAGGACGTCACGTCAGTGCCATGTGAGTGGGTGACATAGCTTTCGAAACGTTGTCGGAGTAGTATAACTAGCTTCTGCAATTCAGCGTGATGCACAATAAACTACAACTTGCACAAACATGTTTGCACTGCACAATGCAAATGCACACAGTGTTGGCAATGCTTTCTCTCAATTTAAATGTGATTGTTGAGCTAGTTGGTTGAAGCTGCTAAAATATGCTATTTCTAAGATCTCCTTTTTGTTCAGTTCCTCTTTCTGCATTGTTTGGAGCTCTGGATTGCACATGACGGCAGAGATGATTTGTGAAGCTTTACGTAAAATACTGAAAGAATAGAAGCACCATCATGTCTGTCTCCGCTCCACCTCCTTTTCCTCTCCCCTCTCCCCCTCCCCCCCCCAAAAAAAAAAAGAAAATGGACAAAAGAAAGATTGAAAGCGTTCAGTGAAAGTCTAGTTTTGTGTGTCCCAAGTGAGCAACTTTTTTATTTCTTTATATTGCACTCTAACTGATGCTAAGCGACTCTGCCAGCCATGGTCGATCGCGCTTCTGTAAAACTTGTGCAGAAAAAGAAAGACTTATCACCGAGAGGTAGCGATAGCAAGGTATGTTTTGTTTTAAACCTAAAGCAAACGCACTCCTATCATTTGCTCCGTGCACCGTTTCCTAGCAACCTGGATCACGAGGACAGAGTTGGGCCACAAAACAACACCCGCTTTCCTACCATTCTAACACTGGAGAAAATATGAACTGGCAGCAGTGACCACAAGGTAACAATATGTAAAGTAGAAAAATACACTGACATGGCGCAGAAGTGAACAGATCTCTCTTTGCTTTTGTTTTAACCCACCTCCGCGACTCCCAGGTCCGAGATCTTGAGAGTCCCACAGTTGGTCAGGAGCAGGTTGCCGGGCTTGATGTCCTTGTGGACGATGCCCTTGCTGTGCAGGTACTCTAGGCCACTGAGCAGCTGGCAGAAGTACCTACGAGTTGGAACGCTGCCCGTCGGAACCCATTCCATGCAGCACCTCGGCCACGAGAGGCGGAGCAATCGTGAGGGTTACCGAAATGTGTTGCCCACCGTACAATTCAATAGGCTGAGCACATTACCCCTTTGGGTCTGGATATAAGGTCCTATACTCCTAAACATGCCTGGAAACATACTTCCCCGCAGAGCGAGCCAATGGCCGCTCCGCGGCAATAGTTGAATAACAAACCTAAGCAGAGAGTTACTGAGGCCAACCTATAAATCGCTGCTTGAAGCTGGAAAGTGTGGTATTAAAATTGGTGACCGGCTAAGGATGCAGCAGAAGCTTTGCCTCCAGCACACGCCCGTTGCTTCCCGCCAGGCCTCGGCTGCGCGTGCGACAAAGTGTTGTTGAAGGCAGACATCTCGCACTGGAGGCGGCGTATCTACTGCATTTTTAACCTGTCACAAACTACAGTACTGGAAACAAAGACAAGAAAGAGGAACTTATTTCTCAAAATTGCTTTACAACATAGAGATGTAGTACAGAACGATGAGCCAGGAGAACGGCATACTTCCAGGGGGCGTTTCCTGGAGGAGGAGGAAAAGGTACCTGCTGGAACCGTACCACATATTTATATTTATCTACAGGTACTGCTGCAATACAAGTTATTTTGCGCGCTAGCCGATTAAATGGGGTTATAATAAAAAATTCGGAGACGAGAGATGGAGGAAACAAACACTACGCTGCCTGGAGAATGGCAAAGAGTTCCTCCAGCACAAGCTTCCTACCTTTGATTGGTGCCTCGTGAACCTTGAACGTGCATGTTCAGCCAAAGCACAACGAAAATCCAGCGAGTGCATGCTGGAGAGGCATTCGAAAGAGATGCCTGTTATTCTCAACCTGTCAGTACCTATAGTGATGGTGGTGTGCTTGCAGCTTTCGTCTTCAGTTTTTTTTTTTATTTGATCGGGTACTACTCCGTCCTGTCAGAGGTGTGCTCGGAACAGTGGCCAGTGGAGTCTCACCCATGGGCCTGCCAAATGGGCAGTTTCTTGTCGGCCACGCTATCCAAGAGCTCCTGGATCACCGAGACGCAGTACTCCATGACCATGTACATTTTCTGCTTCTGGTCGTCGTACAGCACATCCACCAGCTTGATGACGTTCTTGTGACTCAGCATTCGCAGAAGCTTGATCTCTCTGCATCGTGTAAAAACGGAACAGCTTCATTGCATTCGCCGTGCTTTGTCAGTTCTTTGCAGATTCCAAAGTTAGGAATTGGTGAGATTCACTCTGGCAACAGAACCAGAGCTCGACGTTAACCAAGTTACTTTGATTTCTTACTTGCTAGGTACGCTCATGTTGCACCACTGAAATGTGAAATTGAACTAGAACGCTCAGCTGAGAGTCAGTGCTTCTTTTTGCTTTTTGTGCGCTGTTTGCCCCCCTTTTGTAATCTTACTTAAATACGACTTTCCTCACCTCTGTACGTTTTGCTCGCCGTTGGGAATCTTCCGCAGCTTCCGTTTCTTCAGGATCTTTACGGCGCGACGACACAGCGTCTCCGAGTCGAGTATTTCCTTCACCTTTCCGTAGGAGCCTTCCCCGAGCACGTCGCCCATCACGTACTTGCCGATCATCTTGGCTTTCTTTTTCTTGGCCTTGTAGATGATCTCCTTGGAGTTGACGTGGTAGAAGACCAGCGGCCCGTCGTCATCGTTCAGCCAGCGTTCCAGTGGTTGCGTGCAGTCTTCGTCGTAGAACGCCGGCGCGTCCCCGGACAGGCCCGTCAGTTCCATCACCCGATCTTCATCCATGGCGACTCTACGATTCTGCAACCATAACTCAGTTCTACTAATCTAGAAGCACTTGTGTAGCTTCGAACACATTCTCCGCTTGGTTCCTCAATGCCCCCGCGCAGCGAATGCTCGTGGCACTAGCACGACAAGCTAACGTGCTTCTTCCAAGGACCGAAACTGCCCAAGTCCAAAAGTGGCATTTGGTGCTTCCCGTTAGGCCCGCTTCAGACGGAGCAACTTTCTCAGCAATTTTGGTGTTGCTGGCGGGTTGTTCCCTAGCTTTCCCTAGATCGACACGAATTGCTGAGATCGGGTCCGGCTCGAAACAAGCGAGCAACTCGGAGCAATTCGAAGACGTTTGAAGCGGCTCCAGCCAATCAGGGACGCGATATTTTCACGTGACACCCCTGTGGTGGTGATGATGACAGCTAAAGGCTCGGTTCTGGTTTGAAATTGATCGTTTTTTCAAATAAACCGTTTCAGAACGATGCATTAGTATTCTAAACGTCATTTAAACGGATAAAAACACGTTTATAGAGCGGAATTATGTGTCTAAAGAGTGCAGGAAAAATACTAATTCATGATGATGATGGCAAGTCCTAGCAATTCGGTTGCTGCGTGTCAACGTTACTAGAACTCTCAGTTGGGAAACTCACCGTTGAAACCTGGGCCGCTGGCGTCCACCGAGACCGAGCTAAATGCGACAACAGCGCCACTCTGTATCATTTGTCTTAACTGTAGTCGCCTTGAGCTTTTAGAAAGCATGTTTTTGCGTAAAAACCAACGAAAAAAACTCTTTTTGTAGTAACGTTTATTGGAGATTAGTACAAAACGGGGGCGCGTGTTGTTTTCTAAAATCTTTAGTTTGCAAGTTTTGCAGTACAATTAATATTGTTTTTATAAAACCGTGCCTCAGCGGTGATTTCAGGTAGCGCGTCCCGAGCTAGGCGCATATTAACCTAGTCAATAATCCGCGGCGCGTCCGCCTGGGAGTCGGGGGCGGTACCTCGAAGCCCTTTCCACAGTATCTGTTCTGGCCCCAAAATGGCCGATTACAATGAAAATGGAAGTCACGTGCAGTTCCTCGACTGGCCGCTGCGGGAGAAATGGCGGCGTTGTGATCGTCATTAGCTCGGTTCTCGTGGACGGATCGGTGCCACTTTTTCAGAGCAGTCTCTATGGCAGTTTCCCAACTGAGTGGTTCTAGTAACGTTGCTGCGTGTGAACGCGGGAGGCCCGTGTTGCTGGTGTTGCTCCGTCAAGTTGCTGGGCGAAATTGCTCCGTCTGAAGCGGGCCTTAGAAACAGCACCAATACGTCGCTCGGAGAGCTGTAGCAGCTCGAAGGGACGCCAAAGGCGTCGAAATCACAGCTACATCTGAAAACGCCGCTGCGCTTGTGCCGTTCAGAAAAGTAGGAAGAGCTTTAAACTGTTAAAGTTCGAGCAACGGCCTTCGGCTTTCGGGGTTCCTCCACCAAGCTCAGGAAGCGCCATTGTGGAATTCGCTTTTGTTCGTTTGTTTCTGTTTCTGCGTGGGACCGAAACCCTTGCCGAAACTATGGTTTTGTTTTTGGTTTAGTGAGAATGTACATTTAGATTACACAACGGATGCCTTACGTGTAAATTTTTTTTATGGTGTTACTTTCAAATAACGACGAAGCTTCTTAAATGGTTGATTTAGCGACCTGTAGAAGCGCGCTGCCGATGGCAGCGCCCTCAAGATTCAGCGGAGTCGACTTTTTGTTTCACGCGCGTTATTTGAACACCGTTTCTAGTTCCACCCGCAGGGTCTTCCCCGTCTTCACCCAGGTTTGCAAAAAGTTACAGAAAAGTGTCAAATTCAGAAACAAGAGTTCATGCCAAGATCTTCCGTTGGTGCCTACCAAGACAAAAGCTAGATCTAGCTCTCAGTGACCATGATCAGTGGCGTACCAACTCGTTTTTGAGTGTGTGTGTGTGTGTGTGTGTGTGTGTGTGTGTGTGTGTGTGTGTGTGTGGGGGGGGGGGGGGGGGGGTGCTCTTGGTAGCTCTTGGGCGCCGCCGGCCAGTGTTTGCCCTGCCCAGTGGTGGCTGTTTCAGGGGGAGGGGGGGGCAAAACACATGCCTTGGCCCCCCACTCTGAGACCTGGGGGGGGGGCTTGCCTCCCCGGTTGGTACGCCCATGACCATGATACAGACACAACAAGTAGTTAAAACTTAAAACGCCAGGGAACAGTGCAGCGCGATATACAGCTGAAACCCGACCGGTTTCAGGTAAAAAGGGGGGGGGGGGAGTAACTGGTTGACTGCTCGCCTCAGTTGTGTCAGTAGGGAGTTTTAGAATAACGTACGCAATTTTAGCGCACGCTAGCGCTAAATTAAGCGCTTGTATTAGCACGCGCGACGCAAGAGAGTTTTAGAATAGCGTTTCTCCGTCGCGACGCAAAAGCCCCAGCATCGCGCGCTTGCAACGCCACCAAGATACAGAAACAATTTTTATTTGACACACGAAATGCTGTAACTTTAGGAAAAAACAAGTTTTTCGGTCCAGAGTAGGAATTTAGACATGAGAATGCGTCGCGAGCGGTTGAACCGGTTGAACAGTCGTGTCCGCTTTCCTCGCCTCGGCAAGAGAGGTCTCGTGTACTGACCTTCGCACATCACCTTCGCCGAGAAATGTTCGCGCGTCGCAAGCATCAAGCTGCCGGTGATCGTTGCCAAACCGAGTACAATGTCGTCCCGTATTGAAAATCGCAGTCGCGAGGATGCCGCCGACGTCGCACTCACGAGTCACGACGCCGCCAAAGCAGCCGCCGCCAACCTGCAAGCCGCCATTTTTTTTAACTCTCTCGTCTTGGCTTTAGCCAACTTGTCTTCACGAATCCTCCTTGGAGAAGCGCAAAGACTCTTTGCGTACGCACGCTATTTCCGAGAAATAGCGCACGCTAAAATTGCGCACGCTAAGCGCAAAACCTGGTTTGCGCTCGGAGCATGCGCAGTGGCGACGACGCTATTCTTTGCGTGCGCAAAGCTTTAACGTGCGCTATTCTAAAACTCCCTAGTATGTACTGAGGATGCCACCTGCATAGGTGGCGAAACGTCTGTACCTTTATTAATTTGTTATGTCAAGTCGAAGTAAACCTTTTCAATTATAAAAGGGATACTCCAACTAAATTTCAAATATACACGTCGTTTTCAGCAGTGTTGGGAAGTACTTTAAGTACATTGCACTTAAAGTACTACTTCAAGTAGGTTTAGGAAACTTGTACTGTACTTGAAGTACATTCTCCGAGTATGTACTTGTACTTTACTTAGAGTATTTTTTTCTGGTGCTTTCCAAGGAACGTATACAACTACCGACTTCAAAGTACATTACCCAAATTTGGTTTTGTTAAACTTGTCCACTTTTTATTTTTTCTCTGATGTCCCTTGAAATACATGTAAAGTGTTCTGAATATTCCTCCTTTGAGTCATTTCCTGTTTTTAGGTACGCAAACCTCAGAAGAGTGTTCAGATCTGTTACCCTACCCTTCAGCCATAAGTGTTCCCTGCAGCTTCTCTCTCCTTTCCCATTCCTGCCCTTTTAATAACGCTACTAGGCCTCCGCCTTTCCTTTCCCCTGCCCTCCGGTTGCAACCCACCCAAGAATAACTTGGTATGTGGGGCGGTTCCTCCTCATCCCTAAGATGTGTTTCTGCTATACCATAAACTGCCAAATTTTCTGTCCCTAATTGTTCCCTGATCTCTTCCCATTTTAGCCTGTTTCTACCCCCTGCATGTTTATAAAGCTTATATTTAGCTGTCTCCTCTTCTTTTTCCTACGCGGCTTCCTCCTGCCCTCCCCTCACACCCCTTACCAAAGTTCTGCCCGAGTTCTCATCTACTTTCGGGCCCTCGGTGGGTCCAAAAAAAAACCTTCCCCTGTCTCCCATCTTAGCCCCGATACGCCACCCCGTGTGCTGACCATAGTGTATCCCATCTCTTTCGAATCGAGGTGATGGCCCTCTTTGGTACACTCCCTTGTTCACCTCCAGCACCTCATAGCGCAGCTTCTCTCCCTGTTGCCTGATGGTTCGGTTGGCCGCTACAACATCTTTCTCGGTTGTTACCGACTGTTTCTCCACCTCCGGGCCCTGAGCTTCCTCACCCCAGCCTCTATCTGCCTCCCCAAGTTGTGGCCCCTCCCATTGAGGACGATGTTCAGTCGAGCGTGAACGATCACCAAGTTTTTCCCCTGCTCATTATCCCACACTATGTCCTTTGCGCTCCCCATCACCTCGATCATGCACTTTCCAGGGTGGCCGCTAACACCTTCACCCTATCGTCTGCACTCACCCTGCTCGCTACCCCTGTGGCACACCTGGAGACATTAGAGCTCCCAATAACTAGCACTCTCCTTGCCTTTTCATGCTGCTGCCCCCCTACTGCCGGCTCTACCCGCTCCTGATTTCCCGCACCTTTGGGCAGAGTGTCGAACCGGAACCGGAACCGAACCGAAAACCGGAACTGAACCGTTATTTTTAGCCGAACCGGAACTGAACCGAACCGAAATCT
>JAZHYW010007562.1:0-25672 GCA_037355805.1 Ixodes ricinus
TCAATTGACACCCTGGCACGTTTCTATCTGGATGAGCATCGTACCAGCGCGCGGTCGTGCATCACTACCGCGGTGTGCGCGTTGAAGCGACCCTCAGCTCCAGCAGTCGTATACCGCACTGGCTACACCGCCCATCTACAGTGGGCAAGTAAATGTCCCCGCTACATTCCGACACACATAACTCTGCTCTTGCAAAACGACTAACGACTTACACTTTTTTCAAGGCACCAGCTGCGACACGCAACGGCGAAGTTCATGGGCATGGGCAATCACGTTCACGCACCGTAGAGCAAAAGTCGGGTGCGTGAACAAAGGCGTTCGGAACAAAAGAAACATCTGGTCTTGTTCCAAACGTTTTTGATTTATTTTGTTCTTACCGCTTTTGCCGTTGTTTTTTTCAATTTGTTCCTTGAACACTATTGTTGGTTTTCGTTTGTGCCTGGAGCGCATGAAACGCGCCTCCAGCCGCACAAGCTCTGTCACTGACGGTGCCACGGAGGTTTTAGCAATCGGATATTTTGAGCAATAGCTGTTACGGGCTGTTCCCAACCCGGAGGTGACGCTCCCATGTTGGTGTTGGGGAAGCTAGTGATGTTAAGCATCTGTCGTCGATTATGCAAATTTTTAGGCGCGAAGCTCCTTAGGGGCCAGCCGGTGTCCGAATCGTGACCCGCTTCTCGGGGCTGGGGACGCGAGCAGCATCCGCAAGACGCTACCATGTTTTGATGGCTGAACCATCCAGGTGGCTCTGTAACGCCTCGATTTTGGCAATGCGTCATCGTCTCGAGTAGAGCCATTTGCCAGAGCATCCTGGGCAAGAATTTGCTGTGAGAATGCAGGGGATTGGTGTGTTCCACGCGCCACACGCGCACGCCTCTGCCCGTATAAAAGATCTTTCGAAGTAAATATCAAAAATAAAGCGTTGACGAACGCGCGTGCAAGATGCTCTTTGTTTTAGGTATTTGCTTTAGAAAAGTTACTACTGCTGAGGCCAGCACGTGCGGCGCGTGGAACACCAATCCCTGCATCTTCCTTGATGCTTCTGGAGCAATATAGCAATAGGTCTATGGGGCAAATCCATCTGAAGATGGGAGATAACAAAACGTCTAAAAAATAAAAAATAAAAAAAGAATCATGCAGCTCGCGGCCGCAGCGTCCCAACAAACATTCCTTTCGGCCCTGCTTTTCATAGCTTTCCGTGAGCACGTACGTTTCAACTTTACGTGAGAGCGAAGCCGACGCTACCTCGCAAAAGCACGTCCTCTTAAAAGATGCCTGCACTGCACGAGCGCATGCTTGCAGGGTACGCTGAAAGCTCGCAGCCCGCTCTTGTAGCCTCTGGCTACGCTGGCACTTAGAATGAAACGGAGTAGAAAAAAAACTCTAGTTGGAAAGCGTATTGTTGCATGTTCGAAAACGGAGCCAAATATTCTATTTTGCTGGCCTGGAGCGCTGCCTCCAAAACTTGAGAGCTACAGGCCTATGCCTCGTCGATCGCTGTAGCGCAAAAAAAAAAAAAAGATGAAAAAGGATGAAAAACAATCTATTTGCGCAGTCGACAGGATTCAAACCTGTGCGGGGAGACCCCAATGGATTTCTAATTCATCGCCTAACCACTCGGCCACGACTGCGGGACGAGTAGGGGCTCTGAGATGTGGTAGTAACTTCAAGAGCTGGGGATGTCATGGATGAAACGTTGCATGTAGCCGCTCAACGTCTATACAGGAGAGGGCGCTGCGGTCAAATGCATATATAATCGCGTTAAACTTTGCATGCATTGGCTCAACGTTTATAGACGAGAGGGCGCTACGGTCAAATGCTCAAATGCGTATATAACCACGTTCCATACAACACGTTCTTCTTTCTGACATGGATGAAAACGAGCGAACGGCTCCGCATGTTGCGGGTCAGCGTCTACGCAGACAAGCACCACCAGAGCTTCGCCTCAATCAACATCATTCACCACGTGGAGATGCGGTAAATTTTTGAAAGAAATGACCTGCCGCCCGCGGGAATCGAACCAAGGTATGTTGCGTGCGAACCGGAGACGTTAACACTGAGCATAGCCTCCTGTATAGACGCTTTCAGGCAGGTGTACGGGCGCCTGCCATAGCCGATATTCAGTTTTTGCTTCCTCTATTCCTGTTCGCTTCACTTCAATGCTGCCTGGTAGGACAGGTTATTGCCACTTCAGGTGCTACCTGTCCTCCTCCCCAGCATAGGTCTTGTGGAGGATCGTCAACGCCCACTTCACTGGCTCGGCATCTCGGTAAGACAAGAGAAGGTCGCCCATGACGGCTCAATCAGGCGCGTGTTTGAAGCGTCTGTACTGACAAAGCCTGAAAGATCGCCACGAGACGCGGCCGCTGAAAGTGGAAAGGTTGAGCGGCAGACAACGAATGAGGAGGAGAGCGACGTAATGAGCGCCCCGCTATGGCGAGACGCCGAAAGACACTTGTCCCGATGTGATGGAATGTCCGCTCGTGCTCCTCGCGTTCTGCTTCGCGCTACCGCTTATTTTCTCGTCAGGTTTAGAAAACCATGTCCCTGGTCCCCGCCGCCGCAAAGCTATACTACAGTGTACCAGAAGCTATACTTCGTTTCAGCTTGGGTCCAGACGCAGCCGATGCTACAAGCGCGAAAGCCCGGGCTTCCAGCGTCCCTGCCAAGCACGCGCGGCTCGTGCGAGGTACGGGCACTGTCCGCTGGGCGTCCAGGGCCGCACGCTCGTGCTTGTAGCATCGGCTGCGTTCGGGACCCCAGCTGGGAACGAAGTATACCGCTTCTTTTCTCGGCGGGTTTGGAAACCAGGTTTCGGGTCCTCGCCGCTCCAAAAGCTTCAGCGCGGGAATACAGGCACTCCGGAGAGAAATGCTTCTGTGCTACCTCGCGCTACTAATCTGCGACTGGGCGCTCATGGCTCTGTCGTCAAATTGTCAGGCTTTCTTAGTAAAGAGAAGGCTGTGCACTGAGCTACGACACCCTCACGTAGCATCAAATGTCGTGCGAACATTCCCTGGGTGTTCTGAATGTTGAAGGAACGTTAAAACACCATTCGGAACGTTCTAGGAACGTTCGTATGCGAACATTCCTTACAAGGTAAGCTGCTCAACATTCTAGGAACGTTTGTTGGCGAACATTCGTATGCACAATGTTCTCTGAACGTTCCCCTTCGAACATTCATATGTGCAACATTCTTGGAACGTTCGCTTGCGAACATTCCTAGAATTTTCGCAGGTGAAGCCAACTTTACGGAGCTTTCACGCAACCTGTGGTTCGAAACACCATCCACTATATGCCACCTTGTGCCAAAAATATGCAAATTAAGTGGAGGTTTTGGAAACTTAGCATAAGGGATCAGTTTTATCTTATACGAGTCTACCGAGGAATGTGAGATAAGGTGTAGGAGAAAAGCAATGGTTTTCAAAACTTGATAATGAACTTGGCACTCACTGCGTATGTAGAGGGGCAGTTTTGAATAGACCCGATTTTTAGCATCTCGGGTTCAATACATTGAAAAAGGTATGTCCCGCTTGAGTGTGGGATGCTATGGGTATCTGTTCTTATGCTCGGAGTGAGTAATCGGTTATGTATGCAGCACGTTATGATAAGTAGGAGTAAACTGCCATTATAGTACAGGCTCAGGCTAATGCGCTGGGAAAGCGGCTAGCTTGTGCTAGGCCTGCAAAGAATATATTTCGATTAAAAAATATTGATCGCCCTGTGAGGAGCTTTATTACATCCATATATATAGTATGGCTCATTGGGGCTGTAGCCTAAGCAAGCCATAATTGTGGAATCTTTGTAAATATTCCTCAGAGAATGTTGCAGAAGTTCTTTGGATGTTCTGAGAACGTTCTTAGAACCTTGTTAGAATGTTGATTGAATGTTCTGTCGTTCTCAGCACGTTCTAAGAATATCCCCTAGAAAACATTCCCCGAATGTAGCGATAAGTGCCTGCGCCACATTCTGACAACGTTGATAGAATGTTCTTACGTAAATTTGCAACATTCCAAGAATGTTGCAGAAGTTCTTTGGATGTACTGAGAACGTTCTTAGAACCTTGTTAGGATGTTTCAATGTTGATTGAATGACCTGGTAATGTTCTATGTCGTTCTCAGAACGTTCTAAGAATATCCCTTTGAAGACATTCCCCGAATGTAGCGATAAGTGCCTGCGCCACATTCTGACAACGTTGATAGAATGTTCTTACGTAAATCTGCAACATTCCAAGAATGTTGCCTATGTTCTTTTGAACATTCCCGGAATGTTCTCAGAACGTTCTCGTGCTACGTGGGTTGTTGACCTTTATTGCTGAGCTACACCACAGCTATAATAAACCACTCTAAAGCTAGGGTTTTTCTAGTAGCCAATGCTAAAGCCTCTCTGTATCCTGGGAATCGTGGCGCCATTCATTGTTGTAGAAATGCCAAAGACACGTGCCGCGCATCACTTCTGGGAAGAACATGGCGCCTGAAATCTAGCTCAGTGCGGCGCTGGGCTGCCATGACCTTCCCAAGGGCTGCACTTGCACACGCCTTGAGCAGGACGTACCTTGCGCTACTTTTAAAACATAAAGGGGCTTTGCAAATGCCCACTCAAGCGCCCTCTTGGGAAAACAAATAGCCTTTAACAAAATGAGTCCAGCCCTGCGTACAGTAGCATTACTGCGTACGCCAAGAGCTCGCGCCGAGAGAAGCACTTTCACGCGCTCTGGAACACACACACAAAAAAAAAAAGAGCCCGGAATTTGTAGTAGCCGATACCCACGGCACGCGCCCTCCGGAAAAATGCAGATAAATAGCCGAGATCAGCAATGCGAATGCCGTCGTAGTACTGTCAATGACAAGGACTCCTGCCAGGAGACGCGCGTTCGCACTCTCCAGAACGAAAAAGACACAAAAGCGTACGGAATATAATGATCAGACGTCTATTTTGTTCCGAACGCTCTCGCTGATGTACCACACGTTGCGTGAGGTAGCGACGCTGATGTCTAACAACTTTGCCGCGACGTGTCGCAGCTCTCGCTGTGATTGTATTGTGAATGAACCCACGACAGCTCCATTCTTTTTTTCCAGAGAGTGCGCGTAGTGGGAATTGGAGACTACTAAAACTCACAAGTTTAGAGCGGGTTATTAACGCTGTGGTGTAGCTTCAGTGGCAACGCTTCCCTTCGCACGCAGCACACCCAGGTTCGATTCGCACGGGTGGCAGGCCATCTTTGTAGCGTTAGCTACACTGGCCGAGGTTGAGCACTTTCTGCGTGGCCCTCATAATGAGCCGTTCTCATTATGAAAGCCACGCGCAACGCGCGTGGCCACGCGCCACGCGCGAGGCACGCGCGGCGGCGGTGGCCCTCTGCCGCCGCCGCGCGCTTTGCATAATGAGCACAGCTCGCATAATGAGCACGGCTCATTATGAGAGCCACGCGAAGCCGCCGCCGATCGCTCCGCCACAGCTCGCGACCACCTCGCCCGCCTCGCCGGTCTGCGCATTCCAGAGGAGTGACATCATAGCCGCGCAAGACGCACTGGCGCCGCCGCGTGCCCAGCTGTGCGCCTTCGTTGCGCAGTAGCCCAGTCTGACGCTGCACCGGAGCCGCTTGATAGCGACTCTCATTTCGTGCGCATAAGCTCACGCTACGTATACCCTGGCATAGCCGAGCTAAGCCACCGCAATTTTTCTGAGGATTTGGCAACATCGACGACAGACGCCCTACATCGTCAATCACATAAGCCACGACATCTACCACTACAATTACAACATCAATCCACTACATTGTCAACAACGGACGTCATTTCCGGTGGTGACAAGAGCCAATAGCAGTTATCGTTGTAAAAGCAGTGGATCAAGACCAACTCTATACTTACGACCACTCCCTCTGAGCGCCCCTATGGAAGAGCCTGCTCCCGGCTCAGGGCCGAGCTTTAGCGCCACCCTAGTGAGAGGCGTTCTCATTAGGCGGCACAAAAACTCGGTCCTTCTACCATATGATCTCTATGCTCCTACCTCGTCGGGTTCTTCTCTGTTATCCGTGGGTGCGTACCAGCTGATCGCGCTTTCTGGTTTCAAACGTGTTCAAACTGTAAAATGTGTTTCTGGATGTAAAGGATACTGAAAGAGTTCAATTCCTTAATTAGTTTGCTTTTTTAGTTTGCGCAATCAACACGAGGTGGTATTGGCTGCGACCGCGCGCCGCCAAAACCATAGAGGCCACAAGAACCTGGTGCAGCGCGGAAAATACGAACAAATATGCAGAGTTCCAGGCCTTGCCACGAGGCGCCGCTGAAACTCGGCCCTCCGAAAGGTGCGTGCTGGAGTGTTTCCAGATAGAGTGGTCGTAAGTATAGAGTTGGTCGTGGATCAGACTCTGACCGCCACCCTCTTCGAAAGCGGTGCCGAGACGTCACTGCCGCTCACCACGTTCGACCTTCCGGTGACTCTGTTCCACTGACGAGATTCCGCCACGACCGGCTCGTTCTCCCAGAGGCAGAAGTCGTCCTCGAAGTCGCACGTTCCGAGCTCGGGACAGCGCCCACGCACCTCGATGTCGTCCACGGCCACGACCCCTCCCCGGTCGCCCAGCTCAGCCATGAAGTAGTACTCGAATTCAGACTTCGGGAGAAAGTACACGTTCGCTTGCGCCCCGTGCCAAGTGCTCGGCTGCTGCAGTTTGCCGGTGACCAAGTCGACCTTCAGGGGAAACGTGGCCTCCAAGTGGTATATTCCGACGGAAAGTTTGTGGCCTTCGGTGAGCTGGTACCAGAACCGGATGCACAGGGCGTCCTCTCCGGAATACGGGCGGCTGTAGATCTCGGCCCAGCTTCCTGCAAAAATAAACGCTTTTCCAGCGCACTCCTGTGCGTGCGTACACCCTTTCCATTGGCCTTGCCTCCTGCTCTCGCTATTTTGGGAGGCCACCGTCCCACACGACCAACGTATTCAGAACCATTATTTGCGCAACTTTCGTCTTTCCTGACAGTTAGTTTTTGAGCATCAGCAAGGGGTATAGAAAGTATTGAAAACGGCTGCAATAATACAATACCGACAGGTTCGAACGAGTGGAGACATGCTTGGCTGCCCTTTATTTGTGGTTCACAGACAACCCCCAGACGGCACTTGTCGCTCGGAAAAGGTTTATAACGACCTATATATGCGTGTTCCTTTTTTTCATCCAGTGAAGAATTTAAAGAACAAATCTAGTTTTAAGGCTTCTTTCAGCCATGGGTCTACATTGGTGGTCACGTTAGCCACTAGAAAAAAATCCAAATGACTTCTTTTTAGTTGGCTAATTAACTAAAAAGCTTCTATTAACTTTTTAAATGTGTATGTTGCGGGCAAACCTTACCTATTTGCGCAAATTACTCTGAAAATGTAATTTAATTACAATTACATCTACTTTGTTCTGAAAATATTTAATTACAACTAGAACTACGTGGGCAAAAAAAGTACCTACTATAAATTCCCGAGAGGTTCCCCTGCGTCGAAAGACAACCCACCCGTATTTGTTTCTTGACTTACAAATCGTTTATTAAACACCGACATAAAGCCGAAAGTCCTCGTGCAACGAGCACTGGTCACAGCGACGCGCTTGTGCGCAGAAAGTCGTGGCGAGGTTCAGTTTCTTTGTTACGTTCTGTTAGTAAACACAGGACTGTGGGGATAACAAACTCGATAAAGCGCCCCCATAGTTCGATCTCCTGCCCAATAGCATATTTGAGACGTCCATTACTATAGCCCTCTTGCGTTGCCTTAGGGGCGTTGCGAAAAGGGACTCGTTGGGACTTGCTCATGGGTAGTACAGACTTGAGTGTCTCAAACTGGCACAAATGTAGAAGCGTGCCCGTTCTAGTGCGGAATGCGAAATCACGAAGAAAATATAAAGGAACAACAAAGTTAGAACGCCGCCCAGGTAGAAGTCAAAGCTAAGACGTTAAGGCTGCATTCAAACTGTAGTTCGAACCGTAAACACGAAGCGGATCCACTTGTTTTCACCATCAACTGCGCGTGGATTTGTATTGCATCCTTAAGCAACCGCGTTCGCAATCGCTTCGCGGATACGGTTCAGTCGCCAGTATGAGCATGAACTAAAAGACGCCGTTTCACGCGGTCCAAAAAACAAGCGTTGAGATGTTTGTTGTTTTTACGTCACGATGCAGAGATAAGAAACGCGCACCCTAGCGGTGGTGGCATGAGTCTGGCACTTCCCATCTTGCGTCATTGAACCCAGCCGATCTCGGACGTCAAAGTCTCTTTTTCGGTTTTTCATCTCTGCACAGATATAAGAGCTCAGCGAAGGTGCCGTAAGTAGTGCGAGGCCCAGCCAGTTGGGCTTGTACTACCCAAAATGATGCTCCTGCAACTGTTTTAATGCACCAATGCTAGGAACAGTAGTCAGAGTTTGCTCACCGCGAGATCTAATTTACCTTTCGCAGAGCGGGATTAGATAACACTCGAAGGATGCTCGTCTCCTACCGCGAGCGAAGAACACGACTCACCAGCTTCGAAGCGCCCTTCGCAGGCGGAGATAAAAATAGAATACACTGTACATCGTCTGCTAGCGGAACGGCAAGAAAGTTGATCGTCTGCTACAAACCGAGCGCTGCAACGAAGTGAGACTAAACGCCGGTAAGAAAATGTGGTTCTCTGCCATTTGACGTTAAAAGCCATTGACAACTCTCACTTATTTTGCAAATCTCAAGTTGTTCCGCTTTAGTACACAAGCTGACATCGGTCGGTGGCTGCTGAGGCTGAATGACCTTTCGCACTATTTATACGTTGGTGAGACCTTCTCACCAAAATATTGTGACCTCGCGAATGGATAAAAACCTCTAATTGGTCGATTTCTGTGAAAACAGGTAAAACGTCCTTAAATTGAATAAAAGTTTCAAAACCCCCGAATCATGGTGATGACAAAACGCTTCCCACAAACGTTGGCCCTAACGACGGGCCAACCTTTAGGCAGCGCACAAAATACTGCCATAACGGCACAGCGGAGCGACTGCCAAAGGCAAACACAAATCGTAGACGCGTACCTTCAGTGGCTTTCTTTCCAAACGTGTTGACTGCAAGCACGTGTCCCCCAACAGCTCCCAGGGTGTGGTCCCGCTTGCCGACGCTCACCAGAGCCGATGTCCTGTTCCAAAATGGTCCAGGGTCGCCGACGGCCGACCGCCAGCCGCACTCGTCGCCTTCAAAGTCACACAATGCCGGCGGAGGACACTCGCCTACGTTGACCGCAATGTCGTCGAGTGCTGTCTGACTCCCCAACGTCGCCTCGGCGGCAAACGCTAGATACACGACCTGATCCTTGCCGAGCAGAACCTGCGCGTAGTTCCACTGCGGTCCCTTCGGCCCCGTCGTCGTCCAGTAGATAGTGGTGGCGTTCGTCGTCGCGTCCCTCCCGAACAGACGGAAACGCGACGCGAGGGTGCCCTGCCGGTAGTACCAAAACTTGACACAGGCGCCGCGGTCTTCCGTCTGCAGCGGGTACTTGCTCTCGAAGGTCGTGGTTTCGGATTGTGATCTGATTAGCTTCACTGTGAACAGAAGGTAGGTTCCGTAGACGGACAGGGTAGTGTGGTCCGTTCGCGGCATCAACGTGTGGAGGTCTCTGTAAGCGTCTCCTTGGGTTCGCCGCCAGAAGGACAGGCGCGGGTCGCCCGTGCCATTGTGCCAGGCGCAGTCGTCAAGCTCGAAGTCGCAGTCCAGCGGGTGAGGAGGATACGTCTTAGCGGTGGGGGGAACTGGGCCTTCTGGACCTTTTTTGCAGGAGCCTCGGAAGAACTCGATGTCGTCCACGGCAATGGCGGCTTTCGAGGCGGAGCTGTAGTTTGCGTACGTTTCCGCGACCAGTCGGAAGGCTAGGCTTGATACTCCTGGCTCTGCAAAACAAGGAGTCTCTGTAAAGCCTGTCTCGCGAGTACAAAAAAATCTCGCTGCCATCGCCGTTAAATCCTCAGAAATCAAATTAAAGGCCCATTCACATGGTGGTGTTTGACAACGTTTGACTGCATTACGTCGACATATGACTGCAAGCTTTCGGGACATCCATACTTTGTGTGCAGCATTACAAGTTACTTCTCGAATCAGTTGACATGCTCAGTACAGAGTATGGGTGCCCCAGAAAACTTGTGGTCGCATCATAATGTCCTCGACAGTGTTAAATGCAGAGAGAATAGTTAAACATTTAAGCATGCCTTCGTCATATCTAATAAATGCCGAGACCCACAAAATGTGTTGTGAATCATGTCATGCAATGTCATGATGTCACGTGATGTTAGAACGTCATGCGATGTCAAGGTATTTGCTGAAGTCATCGCATCACGTGACCCATATCATGTGACATCACGGGATGTCAAAATGTCAAATTATACCATAATGTAATGAGACGTTGCAGTGTCATGCGATATCCCAATTTCACGTGATTTCAGAAGTGACGTTGCGGTGAAACGTCACGTCAGGATGATACACAGCCTCACGGTGTTATATGATACATTAACCTGTTCCGGTCGAGCGTAACGCTAAAAAACGTCTTTCTTTTCTTATGAAATGCAGCAATAAAAAACATCCTGAGTTCAAATAAACGTTACTGCAATTTAAGGGGGTGTCTTTCCAAATAAGCACAACATTATCTGGGGCATATTCGTAACACGTGTGGCTCACCAGAATTGTGGTGAGCCACACGTGGGACAACGCACACTGCCAAATTTATCGGGACGATGCACACGGCTAAATTCAGTGGGACTGTGCACACCACTAAATTTAATTGACACGGACTGCTAAATTGAGTAATGCAAGGCACACTGCTAAATTCAGTGGGACAATGCGCACTGCTATATTTAGAGGGACAACACACACCGCTAAATTTGTGGTGCAACGCATACTGCTAAATATAGTGGAACTATGAACACCGCTAAATTTAGGGCGAAGCCGCTATATGTCGCGTGGACACGTGGTTTGAGCACTCATGGCAGGGTTCCATATCTTAACCAAACGAATACGAGTTACTGCGGCGGGTCGTGTCACGTGACGACACAGATTGAAGAACGCTGGACGCAGGCATGTTTTAGAACGCCAATGTAGAAACCCCTCACCCTGGAGTGAGATCGAGAAAATGTTTAAACTAGGCCTATGACTCATGTGGCCGCATGGCTTGAGGTATTACGTGTCACCTTATGAGGTGGCGTGTGTCGGGTCTTGCCAAGTCACGTGACGTGATGATATCACGTTATTAATGGTACAGAGCCGTGGTGTCACCTAATGTAGCGGTGTCAACGTTCTTGGGTCTAGTAGCGTTGTGTGTCAAGCCGTGGTTAATGTGACGTCAGGTCAGTACCATGTGACATGACGTCATGTGGCACCTTGAGTTGACATCGTGACGTGACCATGGGACATTAGCAAGATTTTTTATAAATATCGCTGAACACAGGACGTTTGGACGGCAGACCAAGGAGCGCCTTATTTGTTTTTTCTTCGCAATCCGTGCTTCCTCCTTAGTGTCTAACGTCCGGCGTCCCGCAAGGTATCCGCATTGGCCACTCTCCTATTTCTGATATTTATCAACGACTTAACCACCTCTGCTTCATTTTCAATTAGTTTGTTTGCCATTGACTGTGTTTTATATTGCGAAGTGACTAATGATCCTCATGTCTCTTGCCTTCAATCTGACTTTCGCCATATGTATCTGAATGGTGTAAGAAGCTTAACACTAACGAGGGTAAAATAATGAGGGTTTTCCGAACAACTGACAATGTCTCATGCTACTGCCTCTATCAAACTCCAACACAGCAAGTATCAATCCATAAATATTTGGGCGTCCATATCTCATCCAACTCATTTCGGGAAACTCATATTCAGTACTTAACAAATACTGCCAACTGTATGCTAGGTTTCAATAAACGAAATTTTTCGTCAGTTTCCTTATCTCTACAGCTGCTTCTTTAAAAAACGCTCGTACGCTCTAACCTGGAATATGCCTCTTCAATTTGGAACCCTGCTACTAAAGTACTGACATCAGCTCTTGAAACAATTCAGAACAGATCTGTTTATATCATTCTTACTAATTATCACCGCCTTGCCAGCGTAATATTATTGGATTTAGGTTTGAACCTGCCTAACCTCGCATAATGTCGATAACTTACCCATTTGTGTCTGTTTCAAAAATTTATAATCATAAGCCTCCTTTGCGTGACAAGTTACTAACAACCCCTTTCTACATATCATAACGTCTCGAGCTTCCACAGAAGATGCTCGAGACTACAACTTTTACAGCTCATTGATACCCCAAACCACACTTTTATAGAACAACTTTCCAGCGATGGGACATCCACATCTGATTTCATCGCTTTTAAACAATGCCTTAACTGTGTTGCCTGTAAGCATTTCATTAATATGTATTTTTGCATTCTTAAGACTGTTCTTTTTGATCATCCACTGCGTGTTACCCACTCCCTCTGCAATTCCCTCAGGCCCTGAGGGTATTTGAAATAAGTAAATGAACTGGGAGTTTGATAAGTAACCACTTATAAACCTTTAATTCAAACGTAGAGCAAAATTGACAAGACAACCCTCCGTTTCAGTATGAAATAAATTCTAAAAAGCCAACTGCCCTCCTCAAAATGTTTAAATTAAAAAAGTCTCTCCTGCATGAGGTATCTACAAACCAAAAATAGGAATGCCACTTGCCTACATGAATGGAGGTGCGCATCTGCGTCCATTTTGGGGCTCCCTGATCCTCGTGACGTTCATGGAAGACGCCCTCTCTCCCCAACTCATCTTCTGTAACACCAGACCAGTGTTGCCACCATCCGTCACTACGTACCACCACACGAAGCAGTACTCTTCGAATGAAACCACGTCCATCTCGTCCGAAACCAGAATGGCCTTGTCGCCCCTCTTCAAGTTCGTGATGGCCGCCAACATGTAGCTCCCTTGCTCCGCAGACGTCGTCGCATCTTCCGATGGTCCCGCGAACTTTGCGCCGACGGATCCGGTCACGCTAACCCACAAGAAGTCCGACTCGGCTTCATAGTTCACCCAGCCGCAGAGGCCGTCCTCGAAGCTGCAGGAGATGGTGTTCTCGCAAGAGTCCAGACTAAGCTGAACGTCGTCCAGCGCAACATAGCTTGCTTCGTCGTCGTCCTTTGTCGCACTCGTCGTCGTGAACGCTTCGAAGACGATGTGGTAGTTACTTAGCCTCGGAAGCGCCGCATGACCCTCGCGCCAAATGCCTAGGTGGTCCCCGGACCGGCGCCAGACAGGCTTCAGATTCTCGCGTCGCGCCGACCCGTTGACCGTCTGGTAGACCGAGAGTTCGCCGGCTTTTGGTCCCGCCATGTTGAACCAGAACCGCAGGCAACGGTCGCCCGGCGATTCGTAGCGTGGCGACGTCAGCCGGGCCCTGTCTCCCTGACGTTTCGGAACGGCCAATGCAAAGTAACCGTCGGCACTCTGCAGGGTGTGATCTACGAATGGCGCCGCTCCGGCCGCGGTTTGGCCGTTTTGTCTCGTCCAGCCGAGAGTCAGACCTTCTGTGGTCGGCGTCCAGGTGCAGAAGTCGGTCTCGAAGTCGCAGTATCCAGCGCGACGACAGGGACCGGCTTCGAGAAATACATCATCTACGGCAACAAAGGCGTCCGTCAAGTTGTCGGTCAGCGGACTCGCGGAGATGTTGAAGAGATATGGTTCTCCGAATGTCACGGGCAGCTCCCCGTAGTTCCATCCACCCGGCACGAATCCCGCTCTTTCGAATCGCGTCGAGTTCCCGGATTCGGTTTCGGCTTCGACCTCGAAGCTGACGAGGTTGTCGTGGCTCTTCCAGTACCAGAAGCTGAAGCAGCTCACGTCGGACATGGCCGAGGCGACGCGAGGGCTCTCCATCCAGGCGCTCTCGTCGGCGGAAGAGTTGCCCTGTCGGAAGAAGGCGTAGCTGGTCTTGCCGCCGAAGTGGTCCGCGGTCGGACCCGGTGATCCGTCGCCGGCCGTGGCATTCCGGATCGTCCAGCCGTTGAGTCTCGTCTGACTGGTATTCCAGTGACAGAAGCCGCCGTAAAAGCCGGGGTCGTCGAAGCTACAGTCGACCAACACCGACGAGGGACGGCAGTCGTCGAACGAAATGTCGTCTACAGCGACGAAACTGTAGCCGATAAAATCGGCCACCAACCTAATCTCGATTCTCGCGTCGTCGCCGTTGTATTGCGGAACTCCCATCGTGTTCAGTTTCCATTCGTTCGACGGCGTCAGTTGCGCAAGTAGAGTCGCGTTATTGCCCGGAACGGAGTGTCGAACAGTCAGCGGCATGGTGTCTTTTTTGGTAGTGTAGTAGGACCACAGGTGCATCTTGCAACGGGACGACGCGGGAGGCATGGGGGTCCCACCAGAGAGGCCTCTGTGTGCATTCCGCCCGTTACGCTCGCCGGGCTCATGAAGTGTCCCTCCCCCGACCCTTTAGTGTGATCCTTGCTTGGGTCCACACTGTCCTTTCCCTGCTGCCTCTCCCATACGACGGGTCCCTTCCCGCGTCGGACCAGCCGCAAGTTCCGACTTCGAAGTCGCACGGCCCACAGCCGTCTTCGTCCGACCCGTCGGGACAATCCGGCTCGAAGTCGCACACTTGTTCGACGGGGATACAGCTCCCGTTCCGACAGGGAAACTGACCTCGTCTGCACTGTGGAAGCGGCGGAGGAGGGGAAGTGGAAGCGTTCCGTAGTACGGGACGCATCCGGGGCTCAGCGAGATGTCGTCGATCGCCAAGTCGGATGCGTATCCGCCTCCCAGCGTCCCCTCGAGGACGAATCGGAAAGGCCCGTCGCTGTGGTATGGCACCGCGGCGCGAATCCACAGTTGACCCCTCTCGCCCTTCACCTCCCAAAGTTGTTCCCAGTTCGTCCGGTTCGTGCTCTCTTGGCGCTGCGCAGAACACCCTGATCGCACCGACGTCCTGTCCGTACAGGTAGTAGAAGAACCTCAGGAGACAGCCTCCGTCAGACGTCTTGTAATTCGGGCTCTTGTATTCCGCCGAGGAACTAAAATGTTCTGGACGCCGGGCGCGGAGCACTAACACCTGTCCGCGACCCACGGCTCCGACCGTGTGATCGATGTAAGGTCCCGTGTCGACGTTGGTCCTGCTGTAATCCGCCGACATGCTCTGCCACGTCGCGAGCTTCCTGTTGTTTCCCGGAGTGACGGTGATCCAGTCGCACGCTTCCCTGCCGAACTCGAACGTGCAGCCCGTGTAGTTCCTGCACACTTCAGACAGCTCATCGGACCCGTCTCCACAGTCATCCGTATGGTCGCATATAAGGTCTTTGTGAATGCACACGTCCTTTGTCAGGCACTGGAACGAATTAGGGTCGTTGCATAGCGCCTTGTCCGGTTCTGGTAGTGCGCAGTCTACGAAATCAACGACGTCTACGGACACGGCGGACGGATTCCGCATCATCGGAACGAGTTCGAACGAGAGTCCGAACTCAGAGCGGCTGCGTCCGACGGACGCCGCGCCCTTGTGCCATACTTTTCCGCCGTCTCTCTTGGTCCTCCAGATGACAGGCTTGAACTCAGTCACAAACTTTCTGACCTGGAAGACTGCGTACTGCGCGGTCGGCATGTAGTACCAGAACGTCATCGTGCAGTCTTTGCCGGAGCGCTTCAGCGCGTGCGTCCCATTTGGACTCTTCAACACAGCGCGCAACAGCGTCGCATTTCTCGGTCCCGACGCAGCCACGTAGCCTCCCTTCATAGTGCCCTTACTCACGTCCTCGTTCGGCAGGAGCAGGTTCATCGGCGAATACTTCCCGATGGTTCGATACCACTCGGCCGTGTCTGGCGGGCTGAACCAACCGCACAGGTCCGTGTCGAAGTCGCACTGTCCGCAGAGTTGCTCGTCGTCGCCGTGACCCGGGCAGTCCTTCTTGAAGTCGCATACTTGCGAGAATTCGATGTGGTGCTCGCCGTCTTTGCAGTCGTACTTGCCCTTCACTGTATTCTCGCACGCACCTTGGGAAACACTGATGTCGTCAAGTGCAATGTCGGTGCTACGCGCTCCTCCCGTGGTCCCCACAAACCGGATTGTGAAGAAGTTTTCCAAGTCCTGGACGGGATCGAGCGCCATCTGCTTGTAGATCCAGCTGTTTCCTTGTCCTCCTTGGAGCACGAGGTGGGGGATCCTCTTTCTGTCGTCTTTGTCGTGAACGGTGACGATGCGCAGCGAAGGGACGTCTGTTCCGTTCTCAGCGTTCATGTGGGCCCAGAAGGAGAGGCAGTGAGGAACGCCAGCGAACCAGGGCTGTGACACCAGCACACCAGTCAGCGTCTCGTTGGCTTCCACGCTCCTACCATCAAGATAGACGTAGGTTCCTGCGTAAAAGAGAGACGGGTTTCAAGATTTACTTGCAAAACCTGATTACATAAAACATCAACAAATAGGCAACCTGCAATGCAGTTTGGCGCGACATGTTGCGCCATCCAGCGGCTGCAAAATAAAGAAACTGGGTAGGCCAGGCCTGCGCGGGTCGCGGGGCCTGCGGGCAGGCGCATTCAGAAACCACGTGTGAACGTTGCATTTCGGATCGGCGTGAGCTTTTTTGGAACCGTTTTTCGTGAAAGTAAGTCCGAACTTCACGTCTCTATGACCTCACCGGGTTCTTGTAACATCTCGCCTACTCCTAGAGTTCCCCCCCAAAAAATAAACGTTGCTACTGCTGCGTGAAAGACGGCCACAGTCGCGAAGGTGACTCAAGCGTCAAACTTCACCGCTTCCCCGCTTCCCTTCGAGATCTTGGGAAGCGACACGGCGACAGAAGTGGATTACTGCAGTGCGACGCATCAAGTAAGTGAATTTTACAGAAACTGTTGGGGGGAAGTGAACGAAAATATATGTGCAGGCTTGGAAAGTGGTCGGACGAACTCGTTTTGCAGACTACTCGGCAAAATAACATATTTATACAAGTTGCATTACGAGTCGCTTTGACAGCCTCATAGGGAAATACGATAGGAACAATCGGGCCGATTGTTGCTTCGCTGTGACGTTGAGAATCGGGCGATCAGGTCTTCAAGCGAAAAACCCGTCGGCCCGTTCCCGCACTCCTAATGCCGTTTGGCACGCGTGGTCGCAACCAAAACCTTCCAAACCTGCGAGTTTTCAAATAGTGGATTTTCGTAGCACGAAGTTTTGTTTTATTTCAGCAACCAAATTTAATGTCTAGTCTGGTAACAAATGTGACGGCGTGCAGAAAACAGTATGCAAAAGTTTTTATTTGGAAAAAGCTCATGCGAAGCGTAAATATCCTCACGCGTACACTTTATTGCCTGTCGCCTTTTTACAGAGGCTTGTGTACTGTGATTCTAATTGCCCTCATTTTATTCTAGTGTGTGGGGCGTCGGGAGAAGAACAGGACGGCCGAGCGAGGCGCGAGCGGGGTCAGCCGGCGAAGAAAGAGGAAGAGCGTGCTGCACGAGGCTGGGGCCAGGCCGGGCAGGAACGATAGATCCGTTCTGGCTGGTCTGGCCCATGGCGAACCCCGGAGAATCCCACCAGCGAGGTTCGGATCAGGACCGGCGGAAGCGGCGAACCCTGACCATACCGGCCTAGTGCATGACGATCCCCGAGTGGTTCCGTAGCGAGACTCTGGCTGTAATAGCCCGGAACAGCTAGCCTACGCAGCACTGGCGTGGGGAGGACGATCCGCAGGCCTGGACACGGGCTCCGACTGTGAGCTCTGAACGACGGGCGACAACTAGGGTCGGCGGGTCCGGACTGCCGGCTCCCGAAGACGGGCAACCGGGATGTACAATAAACCCATTCGCTGCCTTCTCGTTGTGTTGTTTCACTTCCTGGGAGACGGGCGAAGCACAGACCGATGGGGCGGCCACAAGTAGTGAAGACGATTAAACTGGTGTCCAAATGAGGACTCTAGAATATTCTCTAAACACTTGGACCTATCAAGTCTCCCGATGGTCTTAAAAGAACCAGGGACATGGGATGCAGGTGCACACGGGGACTGCTGAAATCAGGGTCGCCGCCGCTCGCAACGGCCCGACGGGCAGGTTGGCCGCCCCATTAACAGAGACTCCTCCGCTTGTGGCGCTGAATGCAGTACTCTCGTGGCGCCGCCTGGCCATCGCCGGCTGCCTATACAAAGATGGTTGCTGTGGGTCTAGCTACGATGCTTAAAAGAATCTAGCGAGCGGCAATAAGGCAAAATGCAGGCTGCAAAGGAAAAAGAAACAGGCCTCATAAAGAAAGACCTGATTGAAGAAATGAGTAAAATAGTTCACAACCCTACTCTGCTAAAAAAACAATACTACCACATTTTCCGGTTTATAATCCACACTTTTGTATAGTAGAACCTCGTTGATACGTTTCTCAGGGGATCGCGCAAAAAAAACGTATCATCCGGGGAGCTCTACATGATATAGAAAGCAGCTATTATACAAGTTTCTTTGATGTGAACTTACAAAACTGTTGAGGATAGCGATAGCTCGCGTTTGCGGAGCTGGCAGACCGCCAAGCCGGCATACGCGCACGGGAATACGCACAAAAAACAGCTGTAAAAAAAAAAGAAAAAAAAGTGGAGGATAACAAAAGTAAGGGAAGGGCACGCGCGCGACCTGCGTAGAGAAGGGCAGGGAGTGCTCGCTGTTGGAACGGTAACGTGCGCTGGTAGCTCGCGCTCTTTCCCCGAACACCCCCGCTGTCCGCTGTCGACGAGCGACCCCTTAGCAACAAGTTAAAATAAGAAAAAATAAACAAAAAGTCTTCGTCAAGTCGAGCGTGTCGACAACCACGGTTGAGCAATCACACTTTGAATGCCTTATCGTTGTTTACTTTTTTCTTTCGCCGTTCTTGCTCTGCCCGTTTTTTTTTTCTTTTCTTGCTGCCTGAATTTAGGGAGATTTTTTTTGTTGCTTAACTTTTTGGACGTAACAACAGGGAAAGCAAACGTAACAGGCAGGAAACTAATACATGTATCTCTATGGAAGTAAAACGGGACCGGCGTTTTTGAACGTAACAGCCGGGAAAACCGAGAACGTATCAACGAGGTTCTACTATTAATCGCATCCCCTATAAAACGGCTGTTTTCAGAAACAAAAATTGCGTTGATCATTTTGATAAACCCGGAAACCAGAGAATGCGTTGTGCGTATATCAGGGCTAGACAGTATCGCGATACAAATGTATCGCGATAGTAGAAAATCAGGATATTTTCTGAGTATCTGTATTTTTATATTGAGAGACATTTAAAAAATCTATTTGTATCTTAGCGCTGAAATACATTTGCAGTGTATCCCTTGTATCGCGAAACTTTGCCAGAACGCTTCCCAATGTTTCTCGCCGTCGTCAGTCGCCTGACGGTCTATACTCCATTCCGCTTTAAGTCCGACTGCAGCCCACGCTACGACTCGACGGAGCCAATTAAACAGTGCCAAAGATGGATCGTCACGGCGCTCATCCTCTTTGAGCGTTTGCTATCACCGATTAAAACATTCACTCGCAATGAAGGCACAGTGATCCTGCACTTTTTGATGGAACAACGTAACAATGTCTTGCCTGAAGGGGTGCAACTTAGGCAACGGACACAGAACTCACTACGGTCCGGTTGCACGTGAGGCACGTCCGGCTCGGAATTTCGAAACCCCTTTTAATTAGACAGCTGTACATCACGGTGACGTGCCACCACACTCACGGCGTTAATCGTTAATCTAAGCGTGTTCGGCAATGTACACTCAATCGACCACTCAAACGTCTTTACCTGCAACAATCTCCAACGTAAGATAATTTTGAATAATATTTCCTCTGCCGAGAACTTTATTTCCGCCGCAGTGGTGAATTGTATAGCCGACCCCGGAGGCAGGGACAATACCCATCGGTCGGCGCAATGCGAGTGAAGACAGGAGCAGAACGCGGAAAATCCTGAGCGGTGAGCCGACATCGATGGTTCCGAGATAAAAACGACAAAGAGAGCGACTAAAGAGCACAAAAGAAAGCTGACAAAAAAGTGAGGAGTGTTCGTTTTGCCCCGACGAGTTTAAGTGGCTCGAGTGCTTGTCAACGTTATATATTTGTTATGCAATGTGCAATTCGAGTGTTTTCCTTCAAATTAAGCTAGAAAATAACTATTGTAATATTCCGAGAAATGCCCCACATCCAAAGAATAACTCATCCCTATTTTTAAGTTATTAGCCATTTTTTTCTAAAACACCGAAATATAGCCCACTCAAGTAATCATATTGTTCGGTCAATATTGGTCTCGGTGTAAACGCGGCTAGTTAACTATAGTGGGATATAAGCGATCATTGCTGACTTGGATGAACAGTCACCGTTTGCTTCATTGCTCCTCGCTACGGTAACAAGTTTGGCTAAAACACATAACCTAAAATAACTTTTTTTAACTTTTCTTGATTACACAGCCGAAGTTAGCCCCGTCCTAATTTTTACCCGATTTGCTCTCGATTTTAGGTTTCAGTTGCGTGGGGGTCGAACCTCGCGGTCACGTTTTTTATCCAGGTTTCAATTTTGGGCTTCACGAAATGCGGAACACCTAGCCAAAGAATGATTCAGGTTAAAATAGAAGACAAGCTGAGATATATCAAGTCAAAACCAACAGCCGTCAAACATACCATCTGCCGTTCCAAGGGTGTGGTCGGCCAAGGGTCCCGTTCCGGTAGAGGGTGTTGAACCACTGTTGCGAACCCAGTTTCTATTGGCCTCTGATCCTCCATTGTTGTCCCAGCCACACATGTCCTTTTCAAAGTCGCACTTTCCCATCCTGGGACAGTCGCCGTCCGAGAGGAGCAGGTCGTCTAGTCCGATAGACACGATGCCGCCAGCGTCCACCTCACCCGTGATCAGGATCTGCAATGACAGAAGACCAACTTTGTGAGGTATTTATACAAGACATCAGTGCAAGGCCTCTTTGTAGACGTCTTGACAACAAGTCGACAAAACACCCCTACATCCTTGTATTTTTTCTAAACACAAGATCTATATAAAATGTTCTGCAGGATGTGCAAATGTCTCCTAGATATCTAGGCTAAGACGATCTGCAAGTTGTCTTAAAGACACCTTGGCAAAATGTCAACAAGACATCCTTACATCCACAGAAAAAGAGACCTATGTAGCATAAGTACACATACCATTTTAGAGCGCAGCTCTTAGGCCTCATTCACACAGCCGGCGCCTCTCCCATCCCGGCACCGTCACGGGAGCACGCCGGGGTGGGGACGCGACGGCAGGGTGTCTGAACAGGCCGCGCAAACAAAGCGACGGCGGCCGCGACGGCAGGATTGGATTGGATCGGATTGCTTATTTATTCAACTTAAATTACAAACTGAAAGAGATAATTATGCCTGAACACTAGCGCGCACGTTTCTTTTTTTTGTAAATTAAGGATTTGAGTCTGCTATTAGCAATTCCCATCGAAAGGAACAAGAAAAACAACACAACAAGCGTTAGCTGACTGTTGGCAACCGAACAATGAAAAATCTTCCAAACTTAGCGAAACTTTTCTATTTTGTGATTGGTCGGTTTTCGATGGGAGCGGGACTCCGTCATCCGCCGGGACGCCGGTGCCGTAGAGCAGTTCCCTACGTCGCCCGGCACCCATCGCGGCACAGCTTTCCGGCGAAAACCTGGCCGAAAATCCTCTCCCCTGCCGGGAACGCCCCTCGCGACGGTGCCGGGATGGGAGAAACGCCGGCTGTGTGAATGAGGTCTTAGGCGCCCGTTTCCGGCTTGAGGCGGCTGTCGCCGTCGGCGTCGGCGTTACCGCGCAGTGCATTATGAAGCGCGTGACGTCATCACGATGACGTCATCGTCATCATCACGTTGACGTCATTGATGACGTCATCAGTGACGTCATCACAATGAAGTCATCACGAAGACGTCATCCTCATCGTCATCGTCCTCATCACTGATGACGTCACAAATGACGTCACTGATGTCGTCATCAGTGACGCCATCGTCATCGTCACAATGATTACACTGATGATGTCATCACGATGACGTCACCGATGACGTCGTCAGTGATGACGATGACGATGATGTCTTCGTGATGAGGTCATCGTGATGACGTAACTGATGACGTCATCAGTGACGTCATCGTGATAGTGACGATGAGGATGGCGTCATCTTGGTGACGTCATCACAATGACGTCATCCTCACCGTCATCGTCATCATCACTGATGACGATGACGTGACGATGACGATCACGTGACCCCGGTGATGTCACGTGACTCCCGTGAGGTCACGTGACCCCCGATGTCACGTGACCCTGTGAAGTCACTTGACTTGGTGGCGTCACGTGACCCCCGTGAAGTCACGTGACTTTGGCGGCGTCACGTGACCCCCAGTGAGGTCACGAGACGTCACGAGGGTCACGTGACCTCACCGGTTACACCGACGCCGCTCGGAGGCAGGAGTAGCAGGCAGAATGAGGAGGTGAGGAGGAGGGGTATACCCTCCCTCAGTACCCTTCCCTCCTCCTCCTCAAGAGCTGCGCTCTAATTCGGTGCAACAGGGGTTGTACGCGACTTTCATTTCTTTTTCAAACCATACTTCTCTGGAGCCATTTTAGCATCCATACTTCTCTGCAGCCATTAGCATCACTTGCACGGCAAGTTTGATTCTTTCAAAACGAAACTATCGGTTTAGTTGCATCCAGAAGCACCAGGCAAGACAGCGACATGCTAGGTGATGAAGAAGAGTATTACCTGCTGCGGATAGGTTTTTTACAAACGAAGCCAAAGGTAAACGAAATGACATTCCACGGAAATACTGTTAGAACAGGATGATACAGAGCACACAAACTGATGTTTCATTGAAGCCCTAAAAGTTGTAAATCAACTGCAATTTATTGCTCGAATAAAAACAAAGCTTTTATCATCCAATTATTAACATCATTGACATTTTATATGTAGAACTTCATGACAACAAAAATCGGCATGTGAGCGATAAATAAGTCTTAGAAGCAATGCAGTCTAACTCAATAAGGATGTTCCCATGCATCCACCCTCTGCTCCAGCTAATGTAGTTTTAATTTACTCTGTTCACTGTGCCATCGCACCAATAATAATCTATGTAAAGAAGAGAACTAGACTAGATATTTGACAAAACTATAGGCTTTTAGAGTCGTCCATCTAAATATCCCTGCAATACACAACTATCCTGGCTAAACCTCAAGACGGCAACAAAATTGTCAGAACATTGCGGTCTATTACTGTATATATACTGGCTGCAGTGTTATTCAGCTTTTTTACTGTGAGGTAGTGTTGTTAAATCAACACTTGCCAATTTTTTTTCATGTGCCCGACGTTTGTGTCTGCAACACCCTGCTCCGGAGGGGTGTTTTCCCTTAGCATGCCCCTGCGCCAATGCGAGGCAAGATAGGCAAAATCGCAATGCCTGCTCTGCAGTTCCGCTTCACTGTGAGTGCATCGAAGCTCGGTGAGAAGCGCACTCAGCGAAGCTAACTCCTCTAAAGAAACAGACGACACGATAAATGTTTGCGCGACTTCCAAGTACTGCCAGGTTTTGGTACAGCGATCAAACCGAGTAGTAGTACGTTAGTCAAAGCGATAATCGAAAAGTTTGAAAATTTGGACAAGATTACCATAATGATCCGACCATGTAGCAGGGAGTCAGCTATCATAATTTCAGGATTAATAAAGTGAAATATGTTCTGGCTCAATGTTAGCGCAAATTCATCACATTTTGCCGAAATGTTGCACGATGTAGAAGGGTAAGCACTGTGCCGCATTTTGGCGCAAGTGGCGCAGCCATCACATCACTGCATCTAGGCAACACATCTGTGCAAGTTGACGAAACGACAACAACACATCCGTACATCCTTCTCTTACAGCGATAGCATATATGGGCTCTTCCCACCACTGGAAATGACGTCCAATGTCATAGTAAGGCGTAGGGTGTCCGTCGTCGACATTGCCAACTGCTAGAAAAAGATCGCCCGCCGCTCTCCGGATTCGATCCTGAGTGCGCCGTATGTGAAGCTGGCGCGTTACCAAAGAGCTATAGAGCACACAGAGCTTGGACAATCCGGTTCATGCACGGTATTATTGGGACAAACATGTGCATATGAGTCTCGTGTAGCGGGCGCTAAACGGTCACAGTCGCTACAACGTCGCGATGAAAAAATACTCTCATTCTTAATTACCTACTTCCAAATTACCGTTCTCCCCAGAAAATGTTTGAGATGTGGACATCGCACAATTTTTAGGGTGCCTTTGGTCAGGAGAAGAGGGCGACTGCTGCAACGTTTTGTACTCGGCACTTGTTCTGTGCTGCACAGCGGTTATTTTGTGGACATTAATTAGTTACGTCGCACAGTGCCACACGAGTGTGCCCGATACAAAAAGCCGGAGCAAAGTTATTTTCAAGATCAGCATTGTCTTGTCCAGTGGAAGCAAACTATAGAGTGTACTGAACACAGCAGAAATATATAAGCGATGAGTTAAACATGTGGGTGACAAAACCACCACTGCCAATTGTGGGGCGGACCATACTCAAAAATTAATAGGAGTTAATTGCTGAAATTAAAAGCTTCTGAGTATGTGAAGCCAGCAGCAGCTCGTTAAAAGGGTTCCGCCGTATCCACCCATCTAATACCAATAAGAAGTTGGGACGGAGCACTACGTCGCCGTTGGTAGATCCTTGACGCTCTCCCCCCCCTCCCTCAAGCGGAAAACACGTAGAAGCTTCACGAAGTGCGGCGCAAAGCGGCAGACGTGTGCATACTGGCGTCGCCAAGTGCTGGCGTCTTGCTTGTTTCGAGACGCTGAAAGATGCGCTGGCGGCGACGCTGATTCGTCGTGCCGTTCGTCGCAGGGAGAACTGTGAGGTGCATGCTCGTGAGAACGAAGCTAGGAGACTTTGCCGCAAGACCACTCGCTGGGTGAACGCGACGCTGATGCCCAACGATTTCACCGCGACGTTCGCAGCTGTCGCTGTGACTGTCCCGTGGGTTAAGGCACGACTCCTCATGTTTGTTCTGTTAAACGTTAGGACGTCTACTATGGGATACGGCCCGGCCCATTTGTCGCATGCCAATTCGTCATAGGGCAAGGGGTAATACGCCCGTTCGTCACAGTGAAACATTCGTCATAGGACCCGTTCGTCACAGTGGAACGTTCGTCGTGGGAAGATTCGTTGCTGTAAGAACTCGTCACGTCATAAACCCCAAAGTCGTCGTGTCCAATTTAGAAACGGCCAAATTTACACAGTCGGTGAACTGCTCTCATTCGCAGCATGATGAAGGGTCTATCGGGTGAATGTCGGTGATTTAGTGATTGTTGAAATGCATATTTTGATAAGTCAGGTAAATTTGCAGTGTGGAAATTCGGAGAACGGGAAATTTGTCTGTAGCAAAAGAGTCTGGTGTACCGGCTGTAGAATACGAACGTTGTGCCAGAGGCGGTTCTGGCGGTAGAACCGCAATCCTGTTGTCTTTGAACTGCATCACGCAATGGTGAGTACACAAATGCATATCACTACAATTTTCATTATAAAAAAATATTCATCGAGCTTAAGACGCCTGGATTACGTAGAGCGAGTTTTCCCCCATGTGCTCCGAGTTGCGATACGCTAGTAGAATCGGCCACCGTTCCCTCTTTCGATATGTCAATTGTCAACACACAAAACCTCGTTTCTGATGTTCCT
>JAZHYW010007563.1:0-92685 GCA_037355805.1 Ixodes ricinus
TTTTTTTGTATCACAAAATGAACGTATGGGAGTAAAAAATTGGCTGCTGTATTTCTACCTGTTGATCAAATCGTCATAGAAAGAATTGCAATGTATGGTAAATTGTGGGTTTTCATGGCGCTTTTGTATTGGCACTATGATTACCCGTTGTCACGTGACATCATGGTGTCAATACATGTTGTCAAGTAATGTCACATGACCTCGTGACGTCACGTGACTGACTCACCTCGTCAACTTGATTTAATTTGAGGAAGTCACTAGGTGTATCAACCTTGTTGACAGCGTGACGTAACATGACATCACGATTCTGTACCGAGAGTGACGTGACTCCGTGACGTAAGCGACTTTCAAAACCTTTAGTCGAGTGCTCGGGTTCATGACAATCAGCATTGCCAAACATTCGGATAACGGCTCATGTAAATTAAATATGATAATAGCCCAATTCTAACAATATCTGAAGCTCAGCCCAAGCTTTTGCTTTGCAAACCCTTACCGCCTAGGGCATAACTATGATGAGCACTGACGGTATATAATTAGCGTCAGATCACGTGGCCGCTTGTTCAAATGGCGAGTTGCGAAGGGGGATAGACAGCTGTCTCTTTCCTTTATTTTTTCTGCATCTGCTATTACGTGGAGGGGGAAACTAATAGATGTTTTCGCAAGCTAGCAACGTCAGGGGTTACTTGTTAACAGTATTTATTGAAAGTACAAAAAAATGTTTGAAGACCAATTTTACATCATTGAGGCACCCAAAATTGTTTTCGTTTTTGCTGTACTGCATCCGAAAGATGTCCCCGAGAGTAGAAGTATTGAAATGAATAAATGCGACTTATTAATATGACGTTACATAAAGCTACATGTGTGTACGGAAGGAATACATAAAAAAAAGATTTTAGGGACCTCAGAGGGGAAGCCGAACGTTGGAAGTCGCTGTAAGTCCCACACGAGCGTCGTTCTCAAGTTATTGCCCAAGTTTCGACCCCTCTGTATTTTGCTTAAAGGAGCTATAAAAATATTTCCATACATCACTAAATACTACTCAGGATCACTCCCTAACGTTAATAACTGTTTCAACTTGACTTTGCTCTTTTTTCCAGGCAATGGCAGTCACCAACAAATTAGAAAAATATGAGCATCGTTCATCCCCTCAACTCGGAGCCAGAAGCGGCCGCGTGGCCTGGTGCCTATCTTATGCCGCCAATTAGCGCTAAAAGAATTCGGCTATTCTCATCACCGCAGTGGTTGAACACGAGCCGCTACCCGAGTGTCCGCAGAGGCATTGATTGTTACGAGCCGATGTACAGTGCTCACGCAGCCCACCTGTCCAATCCATGAGCCGCGCCCGACTGTCGTTAGGCGCGTGGTTTTGATCCCACAATTACGACATCAATCTTTGCGAAGGCAAGACTAAAATAAATAGCCTCATTTCATCCTCGCAATTTCACCGCGACAAAAGAAGTGTCTGAATCCGTGGCGGTCTGTGCGAGTATACTTGGGCCAGACTAGGACCAGTACTCCTCTGAAAAGTCATGAACATTCCAACCCGATATCGTTTTAGGACCCCTTTAAACTTCACGGAGTGCGAAATAAAAGCAATGAAGGGTTGCTGTTAAAAAGTGACAAATAAAATTGTCGAATTAGCACACACAAACGGAGGAGGCAATTCCTCAGGAATTCTTTCAGCCTTTCCACTCTGGTGAAGAAGGAAGACCAGCGAAGCTGTACATTGGTGGGAATAAAGTAATGGCCGGCCGTAAGTCGGCAAGCCAGAGTGGAAAGGCTGGAGAGGTTGGCGCCATCTATGCGCGACGGCGGCAACCAGACAACCGGCCAGCCGTTTGTCTGGTTGCCGTCGTCACTTACAGATGGCGGTAGCTGTCCAAAGTTTAGTGTCATCATTTAGTATCATACTGGGGAAACTAGCCCTTAACAGCTCCGCTATGAGAAGTGTGTGTGTGTGCGTGTGTATGTGTGGGAGGGGGAGGGGGTTAGTTTTAAAAACATACTGGGTTGTAAAGGTTCCTCTTCACCACTTCTTTGGCGCAGACCAAAAAGCGTTACCCCGGAAACTACTTTGTTTGCAAAAACGCTCTTGCTAAAAAAGCATGTTTTTGTCGTGCCACACGTTCGCGCCGTTCCTCACGACAATGCACTAAGAATAATAATATGTGCCTTTCAAATACTTGGCTTTCACTGAGCTTAAACCTCCTGGAGCGTGTATTTTGCACCATCGAATTCGATTTTCTCAGCAAGAAGAAATCACAATGACCACCAGCCTATAGTGCGATGACGTCACGTGCATACATTGTTAAACAGTTCAGCTTTCTGGTGAAATGTGATGTTCGCAACACTAGCAATAGATGTCCTAATTGTGAAGTTGTGCAGTATTTATAACCGTCTCGCGATGATATATGGCAGCCCAGAGAAATTTTTTGAGCGCATGACAATTCAAGCATAGTGTTGTAAAGTGAGGGCCTAAAAGTAAACATTTCGGCGGAACTCCGCCTGGTTAGGTAAGTAATAAGACAGGGTACTTTGTATCGACTCTAACCGATAACCGACAACGACGGGTTGCTACCTTTGGGCCCACATATAGTCACCCGTGATCAAGGAGCCGAGCCGGCTTCGAAACGTCGGGCACATCGAAGAAATCGGTTAGAGTCGATACAAAGTACCCTGTCTTAAAGTGAGGGCCCAAAACAAGTGCAGGTAAAACCGAATAAAACATCAGTCTCCCGATGCAGTATCTAGCGAAGTTTCGAGCTTATGCAAGCTGATGAAATGTGATTTATACTAAGATTTTACGATTATTCTTCTGTCCTTTGCGCTATTTATGTAAAATTATGAATATCATTGCGTGCATCTTTACGCATCTCGTTTGGCAGTAAGTTGTTCTGTAATGGACTATTTAGAAAAATAACATTAATTATCTGTATTTTTGAACATTTCGTGCATTTGACTTCCAATCTATCATGTGAGCACAGAGTCCTTTTTGGCATACAATGCAAGCCGATATTTCACACTGCCAATCAGCAAACAGAAAAACACTTTTACGCAGACTCCACAGCTCGTGTAGTTTCGAGTATCGTCCTTCCGTGTCGGTCTCAAGCGGTTATGTGAACTTTATAAAGTAAAATTTATTGATCATTATAAAATATATATTTGATTACTTACTGAATATTTGACAACATGAATAAAGGGCCGACCACCCTAAAGCAATGCCCCCCAAATTATCCGAAAGGTGTTCTGCCAATCTTTTGCGGTGCTTTTATCCTCGACAGGCACGTTGTAAGTAATACGGGAAGGCACCTACACACATTTCTGATTTTGAAAGTAATTCAAATAACTATGTGTTCCTCACACATATAACTTCTCAAACATATAGAAGTCTGTTATTGCCTCTTTTATGTGGTGAACATTACTTTTATGTGTGTGTGGGCTGGACAAAAACAAAGTAAACAGGGGCGCGCGGCGGAACTATGACGATTACGCACGCAAACCACCAGAAAGTGTCCAATTAAGTAGCTGCCATGTCGAGTAGAACGTAAAATACAACTTCGTTTTACTTAACAAAAAAGAATCTTGGAGGACGCATAAGCTTCGCCTTTAAAAGTGGGACGCGGTAACGTTAACGGACCTCGTTTGCATCGCATTCTCATTTGCCGCGCAAACGTGCCTCGCGTGGCCTAGTCAAAAGTGCCTGACTCGCATCCGAAGGATCGTGAGTTCGAATCCCACCTAAAATTCTTAATTTTTTTCTTTAAGGAAAAGGAATTACTTTAAAAAGTGAAATCATTTGAGACATACGGCGACCTTTAATTCGCGTTACATGTCATGTTTTAATCACTCTCATTCCACGCGTGATGTCACGTTTCACGTGGGCATTGTGGGTTGTTTGAAATTCTTGCGCGAGGGTATGTAGCTCTGACGTCATGACCCTATCGACCAATCAGGATTTTCCAGTCACGCCACCGACATCGGCTTTTTTGCGAGATGAGCTCCTTAACGCTATCGCGTTAAAATCATCAATTAGCGAGGGTGATGCTCATTTGCTAATTAAATTGACCGGCATCTTGTGAAGAACAAACCTCCACAGCCAGGCTATGCCAGCTTGTCCTGTATAAGAAAATGTTCACTTGGGCAAGCGCTATTTTGGGCCATTTCGATCTGAATGCGAAGGTGCGTATAGATTAGAGTGAACAATTGGGTTTACTTCTGATGCATGATTAGTTGCATGCATGCGGTGCTGAGTGCAAACAATGTTTGGTTAGAACAACAAGCATTTCGATTTCCGCTCGGTGTTTCTATAAAAAATAGACTGAAAGGAATTATCCTAAACTTTTGTGCATTTTGAAAGTTTCACTGCTTTTAGCTCAGTTGTGTCGTCATCATATACATATATATTGTGAAGCGTATTTCGTAATCCATATTTTATGATATTTATGGCCACGAGGTGCTCATTTCATAATTTCATGTGATGTGATTAATTCCTTAGTTCAAGGACACAATCACGATTTCACTTTTAATACTGCGACACAAAGTTGTACCAATCACGTGTATTTCAGGCAACCTACCACACTTCGCGACAACATTTTATACCGTGTAAATAGGTCAGCTTGCATTTTAGAATTTTACTTAAACACGAAGAAAGGACAAGAAAATACAGGATAGTTCTAAATTTCAAGCTGATCTGTTTACATGTATGTACCAACAAGCTCAACTCTTTACTCTTCTACTTAAACATTCTGATTCAGGTAAAATATATGTTACTGGCAAACAAAGGGATGTTGAGTCGTATGAACACGACGTAACGTACGTTAATGTAGATTTTCTTCTACTCTTGTGTCGAAATTAAATAACTAAATTTCATACTTCTGGTACCTAAAAACAAAAGTAAATTGCAGGGACGATCGAAGAAACTATATAGTTAATCGTTTCACGGCGTAAATGGTGTATATTGCAAGAACAATGCGGAAAATATGTTCTCAATTTAGCGGTTCAAACCGGTTCGAACCGGTTCGAACCGGTTTGAACCGTTATTTTTTGCTCCCGGAACTGAACCGGAACTGAACCGAAAGCCGTGAACCCGAACCGTAACCGAACCGATAAAAATTTCGGTTCGACACTCTGTGCGCAGCAATTCCGTCGGTCGTAAGCCGGCTGCACGCAGCTCCCGCAACATTGCGTAGTGCACGATCTACCGTTTGAATTCCTGCTTTTTCCCGCCCTTTTGGTATTGCGGACTTCAGAAAGTCTAACTTAGCAGAATTATCTATCTTATTTATAATGTATAACAAGAGCTACGGCGTATTACAGACCCATCTGCTAGCAGTGCATGCCTTCTGCGAACCCACTTTCTTTGAGCATAGTTCTAAACCCAAGACTGGCGATACGGACAAGGACAAACACAGGACGACACGGACGAAGTCTCAAAACCTAGCCATTGCTTCATTACCCCTTTCTTTGTTGTGCCAGCGAAGGTGAATATTTCAAGAGATAAATTATAAACTTTAGGTAGTTAGTTTTATAACTACCACATTATACTTTTTACTCAACGTATGGCGAGGTGGATTAATTACGTTATCCCGATGAAATCATCGCTTTTCTAAGTGCCCTTTAATGGAGGAGGAGGAAATAGCTTTATTGAGTCCAAAGAAGAGGCCAAACGAGGGGGGTATCGGTGGCCGAGTGGGCTAGCGCACACCAGCTCGCAGCACGTGGAGCGAAAGCTTGCGCTGCAGAACCCAGGGATCCTGGGCTCAATCAAGCTCAATCCCCACCCCTGCCCGTTTCGATCTGGATGAGCATTGTACCGGCGTGCGGTCGTGTATCACTACGTACTGCGTGGTGCGAGGAGGTTATTAGTACTAGAAGGAGGCACGTCGCAATATTGGTGAAGCCTAGTCATCAAAAGTTTAAACAATATTGTGCCCAACGTGACCGCAGATCTCTCTGGCAATTGGTGCGCGTGACGTGTCATGAGCGAGATGGATGGTTGATTGTAGAAGGATTCCTTGCAGGCTTGCGCGCTCCGTCCGGTAGGTTTTATCAGATCGAAGGCTAGACGAAGGCTAGCTACGGTCACGTGATGTGGTCGTGTTGGGCTGATAAGTGAGGAGAGTAAGGAGGAAAATGAAAAAGAGGAGAGGCGTCAAGGGAGCATGGCTTGTGGAGGCTACGCGGCTGATGTCATGCCCTTTCGTACCCTTCCTATCCAATCCAATGGAGCCTGGGGGACATGATTTGGTGAGGAGCATTGTGGTGTCACGAGGACAGGACTTGTTTGGGACTGTCGTGATGAAGTCTTCAGGGTGACTTGTATGCCTGTGCCATCATAACGTGTTACGAAGATCTGAACAATGCTGCCTTTTGTGAAATTTCTTTTTGCAGATACGTACATTGATTTTTGTAGATGCCCGAGGTCTGCGTAGCAGCGTTCCGTAGGCCAGGCTGAGCCTGTTTGGCATTACTGATGGAGGAGGCTGTTCACAGCAGAGGAAATAAAGTGTGTTTCAAAACAAAATCATCCTTGACTCATGTAGTCAGCAATAGACTAGATTACCCTAATTTGGCAGAATTAGGTACTAAAATATGTCAGCCAAGTGGTTTCAATCGGTGCACATACCCGAGCTCGAACAAGGTTCTTCGATGCCAGCACTTGCATCGTGCATTAGTTCATGTCCAGAGTCAGGACCTTGCTCTGTGTCGTCAGCAGAAGGGGTTGACGATGTGCTGACCTCTTTAGCGATGAAAGTGGCCGTTGCTTGTGCCGGTGCCTTCATCAATTCAGCAATTATCTATAAATAATAGGCATAAAACTTACAACATGCAAACAAACACACTGTCAATATGCTGCTAACACCCAGGTCTGGCTCAAATGAGGGTGACTGGCCGGAGCCCTTACCTTCGTTAGGCTCATGTCACTCTGTGTACCCTCCTCATCTTGACTTCGCTCGAACTGGTAAGCAAATCGCACCATCAAGTGCACCATCATGAACACTAAAGTGAAACAGTCGAATGACGACCGAGGTTAACTAATGGACTTGTCTCGAGTCGAGAAATTGAACAAGCGCTTGTAATAGCCTCTTGATTGGGGTGCAACTGTCATGAATGGCTAGCTGGTGCTCCCAGTGAACTTTATAAATAAACACCACATTCCACGAGATTAAAACAGAGTAACTCAGCAAAAGGTTTTGCAGTGTTCATTTTTGTTCTAAATTGTCACGCATTTAGCACCATATATTTTTGGCACAAGAATCAATTTTTGCCGCAATTTAATTTCATACACCACCAGGCTTTTAGGCATTCTCGGCACTTGTCGTCTTGAAGCATTATTGCGAGCATGTATTAAACGTATGGGAAGAACATAGACGAAACAAGATTTTATAGACCGACACACTGTTTACAAACAAGCCCGCATTTGCCCACACCAGGTGTGAAGACTGCGCGTACTCAGAAACCGAATTCACGTGAAGTGAAGCGTCTGCACCTGCGCAGTGCCGTCAACAGTGCCACCGCAGCTGCGCGACGTCAGGGCCGCATGTTGGTCTATAACTAAGATATCGTCATAGTAATCAGAAATATAAACGAGAAGCGGAAACATTAATTGCAGGTTTAGGTTATAGTACATGCACATGTACATAACAAGGTTCTCATTAAAAAAAACTGCAGCACTCTTTTTAATTAATTTTCCGCAATTGAGAGAAACTGCCTTCCAGGTTAACACTGAACACATGAAGCAACAGCAACTTGACCACCTCATCAGGAAGAGAGGACCAGTGAGGGAAATGAGTTTTCCAAAACAGAATGACGTATACAGGCACACTTTTCCAAATGGCATGGCACTCATACTGTGGGTATCCTATTCTGAAATTCAGCAGCGTCTCCTTATTTGCCACAATGAGGAATAGCACATGCTCAAGACGCCGCGGAGTTTGCACATCCTGCTCAGGCTTTGAATATACCAGCTGCAAACCAAAAGGAAGTACGTAGATCATCAATGAACCGCATTCTCCCAGGAATGGTTCAACTCGGTCCTATGTGGCATTTTCAGATAGCCCAAACCAAAATTCGATATTTATTGCTTTATGCCAAATTTCTCAAATTTAAATTAGCTGGCATTTATCAGTAGTAATACCGATAAATACCAGCCTTCACAATTGAGCCAAAGGTGCCTGCGCAAGCTCGTAGCTTCAAAGCAAGTTTCTACCAGATGAGCCCGCGTACCGAGTGCCATCGCCGCAGCTGCAGAGTCTCGCCATGTACTATCGGGGAAAAATGAAATGCGAACAGAGGAGCGCGTGGCTTGCCGTACAGGCTGCGCCACCTGGAAGTGAGCCTAGGGGCGAGGGTGCGTGGCCTACTCCGATGTGTTCACGCCCTTCGCTCGGCGCTCCCAAGCTTCGGCAGTGCGCCTCTCAGTGCGCTGAAAGCTATCATCGCTATCTTTGCTGGCTCAGCGCGTGCGGTGCGAAGAAGCTCGGCCCACGCGCCGAGCAGACAAAGATAGCGGTGACAGCTTTCAGCGCACTGAGAGGCGCACTGCCGAAGCTTGGGAGTGCCGAGCGAAGGGCGCGAACACATCGGAGTAGGCCACGCACCCTCGCTCCTAGGCTCACTTCCAGGTGGCGCAGCCTGTACGGCAAGCCACGCGCTCCTCTGTTCGCATTTCATTTTTCCCCGATAGTACACGATACCGACAGTGGAGCACCTGCGATTGGCGGCAACCTTTCGTCCGGCTAAGGGCACGAGAACGAATACGGATGTAGTACACACTTACCCTGCGCGACGCTGTTAGCGAGAACACGATCTCGGCGTTTCTCCGCATTCGACCTCAAAGGCGGTTAGCAGGCACGATACTTTACCGCTCAGGTGAGTGCCGCAAATGAGCACTTCCCACTTTACGTGACAGCAAAACAAAAGCAAAAAATCGGCGTTCGCTTGCTCGCGCTAACAGTGTTGCGCAATGTACTACGCTAATTCCACGACCCCTCGCATTCGCGCTTTCCACTCGGAAACAAGCAGAAAGATATTTCAGTAGCTGCGCCCACCTCCATGCGTCGCCGTTTTTCCACGGCGCCGCTGTGCCGTTCTCGCTTGCGTTTTCTTGCGAAGAGCGAAGGCACCACGCCAGGCTTCAAATAGGCCTGTTTTACAGGCAGGCCCAGACTTTCCAGTAACTTCGGGCTCGTCTTGTAGTCCTCGTCTTCGAAGTGCTCCGTGCAAAGACAATCGCCTTTCGCGGGCTTCCATGTTGGCTGGGAAGGACGGGCCGCGCGAATCCACAGCTTGCGCAATGTGGGCTCACTCGGAAACTTGTGCGCAGGCCTGCCGCTGTAACATACGCTGTTCGAGCAGTCTTGTGCAGCGCAGTACCGCGGCATAACTATAGACCTATTGCTGTCTTAACCCAAGCATCAAGGAGAATGCAGGATTGGTGTTCCACGCGCCGCACGTGCTGGCCTCAGCAGTAGTAACTTCTCCAAAGCAAAAACCTAAAACAAATGGCATCTTGCACGCGCGTTCGTCAATGCTTTCTTTTGGTTATTTACTTCGAATCTTTTATACAGGAAAGGCGTGCGCGTGTTTCGCGTGGAACACCAATCCCTGCATTCTCCTTGATGCTTGGGTAAGACAGCAAATGGTCTATTGAAGAAACTAGATCAGAATTAGAGCACTATATAGCTCCTACGGAGCAGAGTAGCGCAATCCTTGATCCGCGTGTTTTGCCGACAACATGGCCGACAGAGCAGCTCGGCGCGAGTCACGTGGTACTCAGGGTTCCAGGAGGCGGCCCGCCCTATGGGAGAATACATGGAGATCGACGCAACATGGCTAATTAAAAAATAAACGGTGAGTTCACACTTTTCAAAACTAGTCTGTCATGAAGTTGGTAAAGCACTAAACAGATTATCAAAGTTTTAATAAT
Organism: Ixodes ricinus; assembly: GCA_037355805.1. Taxonomy (NCBI): domain Eukaryota; kingdom Metazoa; phylum Arthropoda; class Arachnida; order Ixodida; family Ixodidae; genus Ixodes; species Ixodes ricinus. The sequence goes on from JAZHYW010007563.1 coordinate 9,929, forward strand.
ATCGGATGCGTGTGCAAATTTTGAGAAGGCAATTTCCAAGGCGATGGCGTTTGAAGCAGACGATTTTTGCACGCAGCGGAGATGGGCTCTTTGGGTTGGCCGGAGCGGGTCACGTGGACGCTGTGACGTCGCCGCGTCGTCTGCTGCATGAGGCCGCTCGTGCAATTTTTAAAAACAAATTACGTCCTTACTTCGCACACAACTCAGCGCAAAAGATTCTAAAATGTTCCTTTATTATGTAAAAAACAATTGTCGTTTCGTACATCTCCACAACATTGAACAAACAACGATTTTCTCACGTTCCCCATGCATTTCTGACCGGAGTTGGAACCTCCGGGCGTTCGCCGCTAGTCGCCGAGAGACGGCGTTCTAGATTGCGCTACTCTGCTCCGAAGGAGCTATATAGTGCTCTAATCAGAATGAGGAACACTCGGCGTGGTTCTCCATTAGAACTGCGACGGGACAACCAAGAGAGCCAAGAGAGGTCTGTGACGTCAGTTCCGCTAGCGCTCCTCCGCGGTGGCGTCTGCTGTGGTGGCGTCGGTGGCGTCAATCTGGTCAATCGCACCGGCGGCTTCCGGTCGACGGATTGCCCGATCGCGGCTCTTCAATCAAAGAAATATAATAATCCGATCACCATCCCTTGGTATGGTCTTGATTTTTAGGAATAGTAACGTCCGGGGCACCTCGTCCGGGGCTTATTTTGAAAACTTCAGATATCGGTCCAGTATCCCTTTAAAGACCCCAGGCTAGCGGTTGCAATGAGCGGTTGTACTGCACCGGCTATATTTCTCATCTAAAGCGAGTGACTCGTCGCAACTTTGAAATGGCTGTCTAAATATTTGAACCAAACGAACTGAAAACGAAACTAACTGAAGTTGGCTAGGGATGGTTTCAGCGCCAGCGCAGCAATCCCCATCGCGGAAAACATCTATACGGCGGATGGAAATGTAAACAGCAGTGATGGGTGTTCGCTGCCTTATCGTACAAAATTTTCGTGTAGACGCTTTCAAAAACATATCGCTGTTATCAGAATAAGCTGGAAAACTATACATAATTTGCACATTTCGTGGGAACAAGAGAAAGGTCAGTAGTCTTTTAGTAATCCCCTTCAAACGAGCTTTCTTTTTCCGCTTTGAAGTGCATCGAGTATTGAATCTTCGCTAGTTTGTGTTCGGAAAAGAGCCGGAAAAATAAGGATTGGCGTAAACACGGTCTTTAGTCGTTCGCCACCACCGTCGTGATGCCGGACATTGCGTAGCTGCTTCAATCGTCCCAATATTCCGTTCGGACACGTTACACAATATTCGAGAAATGATCGCGTGCTCGTGAGTCAAATCAGCTGTGCTCTATGTCGTGTGCCTCACTCTGTAAACCGCGCCCAGACAGAGCGCTTTGTTGCGCGCTTTATAAATATAGGCGTATCTGTTTTTGTTTTTTTATCATTTATTAATCGTTTGATATACGCGTGCGTCGAAATATTGAAGGCCAATAAATCTGGGGCGTGCCAAGTGGGCGTAATCTAATCAGCGGCGATAAAGGAGAACATAAATGGAGATTCCAAGCTTGAAGTGATCGAAGTGACAATTCTGGCTTTAGTTTTATCTTGGCGTTCCGTTCACCGCGTGTTAGGAGCTTACTGCCTGTTTCTGTCTCGTCCGGTCGCTCCTCGCTTTGGACAACCGTGCAGTCTACCGCTTTAAAGTAGCTCGTGTTATTTGATCTTGAAAGCTGATGTAAGTAGAGAGTATCTCGATCGACCCCTCGCTGTCAAAGAACGCGCAGTTTCGCTTCGCCTTTCTTGCCTCCCTTCTGTAAATACTTAGTGGGCGTGTGTCGGCTCAGCTTTTTCATTTTGTTAACGCTGTGGTTCGGCGCAATTGTATCATCCTAAAAACTGTTTTTTTTTTTTGTGGTGTAACTATTTAAATTGTTATGTATAAAAAAGTATGTTCACTTAACTAACTTCAAACTTCACCAATTTATGCTCATATAAATAATGCATCTGACCAGTAATTGGGAGACTGAGTTTAGATTCCAGTTTCGACACATCGGATTTCTTGGCGAGTTTTTTTTATATATATATTTATTTCATAAATGCATTTTTTTCGTTGTGCTGGTAATATATATTGTGAGGGACATTGGGACGTTATGACTAGAGCTGAAATTTCCGGGACAAAATTAGTGCTGAAATCAAAACAAAAATGCTAAAAACATCAAGACAGTTTTCGGGACAATGTATGCTTTTGCGAGTACGCTCGGAGTGTTTATTAGCATTGAAATATCTATACTTTCTATTATTACAAAACACGCTTTCTACTCTTGTGAGTTGAGAGACAATGGTTAGGAACATCTCAAGTGTTTCTTTGCTTAGGCTGTGCCTTTCCTCTGTTGACAAATTCTTAAAGTCGGATAATGATCGCTCAACTTTCTCAGAGAGGCGGCAAAAACTTGAGGGCTCCTTTGGCATCCAGGCCATAAATGCCATTTGGAGTTCTTTGGTGAACATGCTCAGCTCTATGTCACGGTTTTTCTTCAGCGACTTTCGAAGTTCGTCTTTTGCACAGCCGTCCAACAATAACGCGCCAGCAGCAGCGCGCATGAAAACGGCGACTCGGTCGCTGGAGGCCATCGCAGATCAATTGGAGGCAGCTTTTTCTGGGGGCACACTTGTCGTCAACGACCATTAGGAGCGTGCGTGGCACTATCGGTCGGTGGCATAGTATATTCAGCGCTTCTAGAAGGCAGGGAAGGCTGCCGGCTCATATAAGGCAGCGCATGCGGTTTGAACGCCGTTGGCGAAAGAATGCCGTGCTGGCTCCTTGCCGATGCAAAAATATTATCAGTGGGTGAAAGGCATATTCTATACAGCTGTTTCAGTTAAGTAACTGGACACCAAATAGAAAATCGGGACGATATTGAATATTTCGGGACACTTGACACAGAATTGGGACAATTCGGGACAACAAGGTTGACGAAAACCAAATGGAAATAGCTCAATAGATGTGTACTGGTTGCTGACACTGTTAATCGGGATGTTTTTCGAAAACAGGACGTGTCCAGAAGTCTCGGCTCCAGTAACGACTGGTCAGAACAACACTTGATTGCCATCTGTTGTGCTCTAAGGGTTCTGCAGTCCGGGTGAAGACGATGACGGACGACGTTGACAATGAATTGTATTTTCAGTATCGTGTATGTCATTGCTACTATTCCAAAACTGGTAGCATGACTGCCCCATATTTTCCTTCTTTCAGACAGTGAAACCTGCATTAAAATTAAAGCTTCAATGGAAAGGTAAGTTGTGAAATCATTACATTTGTATAACCATGGCAACTTGCTGATGGAGCTGCAAAAGTTACTTTTGAATGGGAAAAATTCATGTTGCATGCCACCGAGGCTTATGTGATTGCCCCCGATTGCTGACCCTCTGCTTTGTTTTTAATGGCAGAAAAAACTACAGTTCAATACCTTTCCCATTCAACACGCTACTACGATACATTTTAAGGCTGTTTCATCAACTTGTAGCACTCATCAGTAGACAAAACTGATGAGTTTACATCTTAGGTATACTAAATTCCTACTGGACTTCTGAATGTCCATACAGTGACAGACCGTTTTCCTTCCTCGTCCGAATGGAGGCAAATGGTCGGCCTTGATTACTCAGATATTTTGTAGTCTCTACGGGAAGAACCCGACTCTTCTCTCGCAGTAGCCTGGCCTGCATGGAATAAGTTGACTGTCTTCATTATAGTTGGTTGCCTCGAAGTCAATAATGTTTGGCCATGAGCAGTGATTGGCTCCGGAAGGCATGGACAAACTGTGCAGTGGAAGCTGTACCTTGACTAACACTGATCCGACTGCCAGTGCTAGAGAATTTACCCATTTCTACCTTCAGTATGGGTGAATATGAATTGCTATCTTAACTTGAAAAAGCGTTGGTTCAGGTTCTTCCAGGGGATTTAATAGAGGGCTTAAAATATGCAAGTATATGTCATGTCCCATGGGCATGTAGTGCCACATTGATAACATACATTTATGTACAGTTCACTAAATGACACTGTCAGACTTCTCTGGTTCATTGCTTCATTTCATTGGGATACACGCCGAGCAAGAAATGGCTCCCGTGTTTGCGAGAAATCTGTGATCTCTCCATTGCTGAGAATGAAGGAGCATTTGCTTATTCATAAATCTAAAATTATTCAAAAAGGTTTAAAAAAAGATTGAAGCAGACATCAATTGACCCTTCGCATTTAGAAAGATGTCAACTGTGTTCCCGTGGATCATTAGCCTGCAAGCAGTGCATAAAGCTGCATAAACAATAGACCCTGTTCATTGCACTCTCTGGCAAATAATGTTTCTAGCGTCCTCGTGAAAAACAGTGCGAACGGGACAAGGACAAAAAGGAAGGACTACACTGGACAAGCGCTGACTAACAACTGATTATTGATTGGAATGTGTAGATGTCACTGTGTTTGCATAGGCACAAGGCACACCATGGATTTTGCACTTCTTTCTTGTTTGTTTCCCACCCCACGTGCTAACCAAGATCCAGAAAATGAATCTCACTGTTTGTTAAAGTCGGTGAAGGTTGGCTCATTGAAGAGTGGTTTTTATGTAATAGGTTTACTTGAATTCTCTACACGTTTTGTCTTGGTGTTCAAACAATACAGTGGTGCTGGAGAACCGCGGTTCGCATCCACAGTCTCAATAGTGCTTCGCTAAATGCAAGTATGCAATCCCTTCCATGGAGCTGTGTTCTCCGAGTCGGATGTTCTGGCATCGTCCCGTTTGCCCAATATAGAAGCGCCCGCAGGAGAAAGGGATCATGTAGACCGTGCCTATTACGGAGGTGATGAATTTGATTTGTTGTTTGACTGCCTCTTTCTCTTTGCCTTTCTGTCGGTCCCCCACAGAGCATAATCGGCCTAGTCTGTTGCGGGCAGAAAAAAACCACGTTCACTCTATCTACTATAGGCTACCTTTTTAAGTCCATGCGGCATGCGGTCAATATATGGAATTACAGAAACCTTGTTCTTTTCCTTCTTGAACTGTTCAACTCGAGCTGGACCGGCTTCCACGGTTTTTACTAATTTGTCGCATGCTGCCGAAATGACTGAGTCTGGAAAGCCTGAATCTCTGATCCTTTCAACCTGCAAGCTGAAGCCTATGTTCACTTTGTTGAATACACGACTTAAGTAATGTGGATCTCAAGCTTCCTCTGATTCTACCAGTGCCCAAGCGATTTATACTGGAGTCATCACAGTCATTTTTAAAGTGAAGCTTGCATCGACATACTAAAAAGATATCACTCATTGGGGTTTCAGCGCACCTCAGTGATTCTCCCAGTGCCCAAGTGATTTATACTGGAGTCATCGCAGTCATATTTAAACTAAAGTTTGCATAGACATACTAAAAAAGATGTCACTCGTTCGGGTTTCAGCGCACCTGCAAATTGGAAATTGTTTGCTTTAGCATTTCAGGTCACGTAGTCCCAATGTCTACGACTACTATGATGACAGGTTTTACTGGTTTCTTCAGGTGTGTTATTAGCATTAACATAGCAATTTGAGATGTGCTATTTCACAGAGCTCTGAAGTACTCGTTTTAATTATGATAGTGCGTATCTGGTATGAACCATACACATTTCCTAAGGGAAGACATGACAAATATATAGTAATCTGGGAACAGATAGAAATGCTGAAATAAGGGTTGCTGCACGGGCGAGCTAGTGAACATCATGGTGAAAAAAAGCCTTGAGACATTATTGGCGTTAAGGGAGAGGTTCTTTTGTGACCGCTTGGACTTTGTCCACCTGATTAGTATGTGGAATTGACAGTTGGCATTGTTTGAGGAGTTGTGTCCCATATAAATTAAAAAAACTTTAAAATAAAGTTTGCAGCTGCACTGCAGCCAATAGCAGCAGTGTGTATTTTATTTTTTCTGTTTCACTACTTCCATGGCTTACAGCCGCTTTGCTCGAGCCTCCAGCGAGCCAGGCTGGGTGGATTATCCATAAACAAAATAATCCTTTCCTGTTTCTTCCCTTGCGATGTAATGCACCTAAACAAAAACCAATTCTTGTTGCATGCATTTTGAATGTAAAGTGTTTATTTAGAGTGCAAATTAGCCAAACTGAACAAAAGCATTCGATGGTATTTTCAAAGCTGCTTATAGTATACCAATAAGCGTGGTCATAGGTCATCTCCCGAGGCGATTTGTTTTGACACACGTAGCACGTGAGGGACCAGGATGGGTGCCACCACTTCGCACCAGGATGGTTACCAACGGGCAGAGCCCCACTGGATGCACTATGGGTCTATCAACTTTGATGATGAAATCCCGGCCGAAGTTCTCAAGGTCGGGGCCTCCGTCGGGAAGAAGATCTCGCCCGTGCGGAGGTTCTTTGCACTCCTCGCCACCTTTGATGTCTGCTTCTGCTCCTTCCTCTGGATTCTGAGTGCAATGGTGAGTGACGCCTGGTGTGTCCTCTGGCTCCGCTGCGATGTTTGCAGGGTGCACCGTGCCTTGCTCGTCGACCAGTTCAGTAAGCTACCTTTGTCTCCTGTTTTTGTTTCTTTTACAGCTGCAGTATAAGTCTGTGAAGTTAGTCTATCAAAGCGAAATCCTCAATTATGCCATGTCAAGCTCCCTGTTCGACATGGCCGTGAGTATGAACTTCCTTCGCTCCTCGTCACCATATTTTGAAGACTGGGAATTGACTTTGTAAAAAGAAATACGACGTGCGGGTGATGAAAATTTTTTCAGACTCCATATTAACTCTCTCTCCACTGTAAATGGCAAGCTTATGTTAGCTGTAGTGGCTACAGTATATAACGGAAACAAATTGAACCGATATTCTGGGAACAAATAGATTCACATAGAAAAAGAGAAGGCAGAGAATTTGTTTCCTTCTTGCCTCGGTGCTAGCAACATTATCGAAGAAGGGGTAAGGGCAGTTCTAGTGAAACGGGGTAATAGGCAGCGTCAACGAGGGCGATAAATATTTGGCGTTCAACGACGACCCGCGTAAGAGATAAGGCGCCAAAATCGTGCTCGGATTAACCACTGTGCCTGGAACGCATCTCCGACTGGTGTGTTTATCGTCTTTTCTCTCGCCCATGCATCGAAAGTGATCTCAAAGTGGCGTCAAATCACATCGCAGGAGCCGGCATGTCGCTCCGTCGGACGTCGCAATCCCGACAGTTGGTCGGAGAAATGCCGGCGAAAAAGGGCTGTCGTTGTCGCAGCGTCCTGTCCCGCGTCTGTCTCGTTTTCCGTCGACCGTCCGGCTGCAGGGCTACCTGCAGCAGGGCAGGCCCACTTTCGAGGCCACGGTATACGCCAGCCGAATGCACGTTCCAGGCACTGTAGATCGCGTCACTTGGTGTACTTCGATCATTCCAAATATTTAAGCGTTCGCCCACACACATACGGGCGAACGCTCTCTCTCTTGCGCGACGATCGTGCGGCTGCGAGAGACGGAGGCCGGCGCCACTTTGTGTTGCGACCGACGAATCTGCGTGCCCCCCAGGTGCTGGCGGCTCTGCGGTTCCTTGTCCTGCTGCTGGCCTATATCGTGCTGCGCATGAAGCACTGGCTGCTGGTGGCCCTGATGACCACGCTGAGCGGTTCCCTGGTCATTTGCAAGACCTTCCTGTATGACTGGCAGGCCCAGCTGGCGGTAAACTCGGGGGTGCTGGCTGGGGTACTGCTGCTGGTCACCTCCTTCGTGCTGCCCTGGGGCCAGGCCTGGTTCCTCGACTTCCGGGTGGTGCCCAGCGAGAACCGGGCCTCCCAGCTGCTGGCGCGCATCGTCAACGACGCCTTCCCGCCCGTGCCCTCCGCTGCAGCCCGCTTGCGCAGCGAGGATGGCGGCACCTCCTTCTACTCGCCGGACAGTGGTGGGTAGCGCCGCTCCCCGGTGCCGCGCATGCGGGTGCATTTTTGTGCGTTCGGGAGAGCGATGTCCGCGCGTTTGAAACAAGAAATCGGACTCGCATAAGCGCAGCTCGTGCGGTCCGTGTTGGCAGGTTGCCGATGGTGCGGCTAATAGACCTTTTCTAAGACCCCCACTGAGTAACATTGGCAGTCGCCATTTCTTGGGCACCAAGTGCCCCACTGGATCAGTGTCCTTGCCAAACAAGCTCTTTCTCAGCATGGGCTGAGCCGAGTTCGCGCCGAACGCAGACACAGCCCTCGTATCCAATGCCTGCCCAAGTGCGTGCCCAAACTACGGCAGATTTGGACAGTTTGTGCAGCGGGTATTAGATGGCGTGCACTTTCAAAGGAGAGTCCAATGATGGCACCGTGTGGACTTGAACGACTACCGCATTTGTGCGGCTATAAGTCAAGACCCAGCTTTGGCGACACAAAAGAACAATTACCCAAAACCTCAGTTATAAGTTATCCTGCATTCGAGGAGAAACAGTTCAGCCGGATACGGAGTCGCAGCCGAGGTCCCACTGTGGCTCACCTTGAATCGAGTGTGTGGGTTGTTATCCTTCGTGGCAGGTCGCTTCAACCTTTTGCAAATGTTTCGCATTTTCACCTGCAGTGTGCCCTTTCCCAAAGATAGGCAATGTCGTTCTTCCACCTCACTTCCAGTCCTGGGAATTGTCCTCTTGTTGACCCGCGGGACGTGTGGTGCGACGGAGACTCCTAAATCACGTTCTGCAGCACGTCTGTTGAGAAGTCCGGTGCATCTGAATGATGCTGTGAATGATGCTGCTGCACATCCAGTGCTGGTAGGCATTGAAGGTGGTAGCAGCTGACCCCGTCTTCCCGAGTTGGAAAAAGTGTACTGTAGTAGACTTTTTGTTGACTTGTATATTAGTTCACCCTCCCACTTTTGAACTTCTGATTTTGGAAAAGGGGCTGGGCTTATACTCGTGTAAATATGGCTAGCACTGCAAGTGACTGAGTATGTCTTGGGACGGTCTCTTCTGGTGTCATCCTCGGGTTGCATGCCGTTCGTGTCTATGAAATGTTGGAAACAAAATGTTAAAACTGTCAGCTAAAAGGTAGATTAATTTCATAATCTAAAATGGAGACAATGGACAAAAAAAGGTAACAACCTAAACCAGCTCGCCCGTTTGCTAACTTTGTCTTCAATCATCCCATAACTTGGAATCTCGGGAGCCGGTGGTTCTAGCTATGGGTCAGAGCACTATGAAATATCTAAAGAAAAAGTACAGAGTTCAGGCACATATCATTTGGAGTTCGAGTACTCATTGAGACTTGAATGCTACTATTACTAATACATTTTTAAGACTTTTTTTTTTAATATTTTAAAAAATTTTGATGATTTTTTTTTTTTGAGGGAAGCTACAGAGTGCAGTGCATGATGAGATTTGGCTTTTCAGAACCTGCGAGATCTCTGAATGCCTGCTTCAAGGGGCATCACTAATGGTTGTTGGATGCGGCAATGGTCGCATTCATTCCCAAGATTATGTAGCAGAACTAAAATTACATGCTAACAGCTGTTATGTTATCATAATACATAAATTATGGCTAAGAAAATAACATTTCAATGTTTTACAACAAGGATATGCATGCCCAGAAACACCTAGCGTCTTGATATTATGCACTTTTTTGTTTGACAGGGTCAGACAACGAGAGTTTGGGTGCAAAAGGTCTACAGAGGAGCGAGCTTGAAGTTCCCAGCGACCTCAAAGTAAGATTTGAACCAGAAAGCTCTTCAAGGCCACTACTTCCAGAGGTGCGTAAATATTAAGGCTTTATCAACTGAGCATACTTCTCGGGTACTTTGTGAGAATACATAAAAAATTCCACCTATTAAGTGTTCCTATGTACAGCCGACTCTCATTAATTCAAAATCTCTTAATTCAAACTTGCGGATAATTCAAACTAACGTGCAGGTCCCATCCTATGCGTCTCTATGCGAAGAAACTCCTGATAATTCGAACTTTGCTTTATTCAAACAAATTTTCGGCCCCCTCGAGCGTTTGAATTAATGAGAGTCGACTGTATGAGGTGCATTCTATTATCTCGGGTTTGTAAAGACACCAATGCTTAAGGGACATTAGCATGTTCCCTTCACTTCAAAAAATTTGCTAAGGTTTCATATTAATTTTTTTTTGTTAGTTATGGATATGGATATGACCTGGGGTTGCGAAATAGTAGCAAGGTAAAAACTGGGATATGCAGCCGCAGTCCTTTCCTGCTTGAGTGCTAGCTTTGGCAGGGCTTTCTTTCAGAGGCGCTATGCATGGACAATGCTTGCACTGTTGAGGCACAAAATGCATACTGAGTTCATCTGTGCAACATCCCGGCTGAGCGACGCACAGTATATTACAGGGGAGCTGTCAAGGGATAGGTTCCCGAGGATCGTGTCCGGTACAAAACACTTGTCGACAAAACGCCTCTGGACAGCTACCGCCATCTATAAGCGACGGCGGCAAGCACACAACCAGTATGGTTGCCGCCGTCGCTCGTAGATGGCGTCAGCCTTTCCAGCTATCATAGAAGAATGGATAGTTGGGTGGCGCGTTGGTCGGAATTCATCTTAGGAAACAGCACGAAAAACAGACAACGACAAAGAAGAAGCACACGTAACGAGCGCAGCGCTCGTCACGTGTGTTTCTTCGTCCTCATCTGTTTTGCGCGCTGTTTCCTACGCTCTCATCAGTTTCGGTTTGGACATAGGATGGGTCGGCCGTGCGCCCTTTTGGGGAAAGAAGACTGGCTGCGGAAGGAGCGGCGACGACGCAGCAGCGCCGAGTGGGTCCGTAACTGCTGCAAAGCCGCTGTCGCCTCGACTTCCACTGCGTCGAGCGCTTCAGATTCCCTTGACAAAGAAGAGCACGTCGCTCGCCTAGAAAGCCGCCGCTGAGAACAGAACCACCGATGTGAAGGGCGCTGGCGGGCCAACGCCACGGACAACAATCGTGCCACAGAAGCCAAGCGCAAGCGCGAGGCCCAGCGACGACTGCACTCCACGCTGGCTAAACAGTTCCCGGGCGCGACGGCGATGTTCCGGAGAGAGTTTGTGGATTACCCGTTTGGCATCACGTGCGCCGTGTGCGACCGACTCTGGGCGTCTGGGTCGCCGAAGACGTATCAACGATCGGCGGCGTGTCGGACAAGAAAACGGAAACGGGCGCGTGCGCGTTGCGGCAGTGTATTCAGTACAGCTCCGCTGGTCTTCCTTCTTCACGAAAGTAGAAAGGCTGAACGTTTTTGTGTTACCACTGATTTTACCATGATGGTGCAGGAAGAGGCAAATATTTTTGTGTACAGATAGCACATTATTTAGTAATAACACCTCTTGTAATTGGCATAGTCAGGGAAAAGTGTAATCCATATCAAGTTGTTGTAGGTACTCTCATATCAAGAGTAGGACTTCATACTGTTCATTTTAGGTTGCACTAACATTTCAGACTGAAGTTCTTTGAAGCAACAATTCTGCTAATCATAGCAGTGGTAAATAATAGTAGTATTATGAACTGCTTTAGGTAGCCTGAATGATGTTTGTATTGCACTCTGCTTGTAGTAGCAACACTTATAATAATAGTACCTCTATTTTTCCAACAAAAACAATGTTGTAAAAGTGGCAAGGAAAAACAAAGACAGGGAAAAACAGCTTGACGATCCTCGAGCTACCTTAACTAGCACTCTTCATGCATGCACCAAAAGAAATTCTACAGAACTAAAAGATCACATATGCAATACATAAATGAAAAAACAAGTCACAAAAGAGAATTACGTCTTTACAAGAGAAGCAGCATATTGATGCAATTTACACAGTAGTGGAAGCCTATGCAGAAAGTTAGAACCTCGCTGAAATAAATGCGAAAGAAAACATAAACTCACAAAATATAGCACATATCGCGGACAATTTGGTTTTGAAATAAACATTTGTCCATTCGATGAATTTGATATGTACTATTACTTTTAAAGACTCAATATTCAAGCATGCAAAGACTTCATAGTGTGTTGCCTTGCAGGAACGAAGCTACAAGCGCAAGGCAGAAGAAGCGCTAGACATTGCCTTGAAAAATATTCCACGAAAGCAACTGGAAGACGGAGAAAATGGACCACGAGGGTGCTATTCAGACGTGCCATCACTCAGAGTTTGGAAAAGTCTACAGAGTATGCGGTGGGTGCTCTTCATTTGGAGACCAACGTGGGGAAGTGCTGAGGCAAAGATCAAGCTAACAGTATTACAGATCACTGCAACAAATGGGAGAACTAGAGTTTTGGTAGTGAGATGGCCTGATAGCCATGAATGAGTGCTTTTATTACATTAACAGCATTATTATGAGGATCCAAAGGGTGCCTTTAATGCATTGCTGCCGAATGTGCAGTCCAAAAACAGAAGCTTTGAAATCTCCTTAGGCTGTATCTGAGCACCCCCTGAAAAACTGTCTCATATGACATCCTGCCTCACATTAATATACTTTTTAGTGTTCAAATTAAGTAAAAATAAAGCTGGAAATATTACACTCGTTTTTTACAGCCTTTTACAAACGTCTCAAAGTATAAAAAAAAACAAAAAACCTATTGGTTACTTGAGCATCCATGCAATTAAACATCTTCTGAGTGTCCTTTTAACGCATTCCATGTGCTCTTCTTGTTACTTTTCTTGAAGGGCATACTGTTCTGACGTTGTTTGAAGCTCAGATATCCATTGTTGCTTCATTGGTGATTGCCAGGTTAACTTGAATTTACTTGTGCTACAGTCTGCCAGCTAACATCTTGATATTTCGAATAAAAGGTAGCTATAACTTTCAGAGAGGTGCTAAAAATTGCATAGACAAAGCAAAAAAGAAAAAAGTCTGGTCTCTATGATGCTGTTTTTACATAGAGAGTAGTGTGCCCTGCTATGCTCTGTTTAAATGTAAATCCATCAGTTGTTTTTTCATGTCAACCTGAATTTGAATATTTTGCATACGGTAGATTTCAGGGCACAATTAAGAGTAACTAGTACTATTGGTGACTCCAAATTATGGTACATGCCTGCCATTGATTAATGACATTGTGGTCTGAAACTATGGTTTCCTTACCTCGGGCATACAGCATGCTGACGTATCAAATGCCTTTCAGTAAACTTCACTAGATGTCACTGAGGTTTTATCTAGCGTGGCCTTTCCATAGTGTTACTGACTGCCTGTGATCTTCTTCTGGGCAGGAGTACCCTGCCAGCAGCTCCCGAGACCATTTTAGATATTTTGTTCAATCGGCTAGAGGAACAAGTTACGTGGAACCCGAACATCAAAGGCCAGGGTAGGTCTAGTGAAATGCCTTGCTCCTACAGCAGAAATATTTAACATACGTCACATTTCTGTCTTATTGTAAGCAAAAATTGTATCTGAACTACACTTAAAAAATTGAGACTCCAATCCACGCTGTGAAGGTGGCTGGCCAGTGTAGTCTTCGGCAACGATTGCCCACTGCACTACCTGCCCTTTACATGGCAAATGCCACCAGGTTCGTGCTCCAGTCTTTGACGTCCCAGAGAACTTCCGGCTTGTATAAAGTATGAACAACGGCCACCTTAGCACTGCCGCTTGGAAATCGTCGATGAAACGTTTAACCACCAATTCTCCAGGTGAGACGCCAAAAGACGAAGGAGCGCGAGATCTGTTTTAAAATGTTTAGAATATTTTGTTAAAAAAGGACTGACACCCCAAAAAAAATTTTTAGAGCGCAGCTCTTAGGCGTTTGTTTCCGCCTGGAGCGGCGGCCGCCGTCGGCATAACCGCCCGAGGTCACGTGACCCCCCAGGTCATGTGACCGAGACAGGTCGCCGTGACCCCGGGGGTCACGTGACCCGGGGGGTCACGCACCTGGTCACGTGACTCGGGGGTCACGTGACACTGGGGTCACATGGTCCCCCAGGTCACGTGACCCCTGGTCACGTGACCCCCCGGAGTCTACGTGATGATGGTGACGATGACGATGACGTCATCAGTGACGTCACTGATGACGCCATCGCTATCCGCATCGTCATCGTCACTGATGACGTCATCAGTGACGTTACTGCGACGTCATTGGCATCCGCATCGCCACCGGCATCATCATTGATGATGTCATCAGTGACGCCACATAACCCCCCCCCCCCCCCCCGAGGTCACTTGGCCCCCACGATACCCTTCCTCCTCTCAAGAGCTGCGCTCTGAATTTTACAGGAGTTGTAAACGTTTTCACTTTTTTTCCTTTGTCAGGCGGTTCATTATGGTGTCGGAATACTACACAATTAATATTTTGCTGTCGTGAGTCGCGTATCTTTTTTTCATAAAGACCAAAAAACGCAACCGCTCGAAACCGAACCGAAACTCCCGACTCCGGCACGCAGAAGCGGTGAGGACAGTGAGAGTGGCGGAAGTCACGTGGCCACACACCGCCCGTGCGGATTTGTTTTATTTTTACTTCCGCTGGTTGCAGACGAAATGCGTTTGTGCGCCGCGCGATTTCCTTGCAGCTAAGTGCTTCGTTCCGCTCGCTGTTCTGTACTTCATGATGAGCAGTGCTTGGTAAGCATTTAAGTGTTGGCAATTAGTAGTGAGTTCCTCTATGCCGTGGTGAATTCCCGTGATCGGCTCCGAAAAAAGAATACCCCGAAGATGTTGCGTGTTATTTACTCCACATGTCCTGCATCTGAAAGTGGCACCGTGCGGCAGCGTGCACAAGCTTCCGGAAAGATCAACGGGTCGGGATCAATGGCATTGGCTGCAATTCCTGTAGAACAGTTACGCGAAGTTTCCTGGAAAGCGGACGCTACCCGATTCATGTGCTCCGCATTTTGTGGAAGTGACTCACATTGAGTTCGGCGAGGTGTCGTGCGGGAATCCCATACCATTTAGTTCCGCGACGTATCGTCCACAACAATTGTTTTTTTCGGATGATAATTGTAAAAAAAGAAATAAAAACATTGCAAAATGCTTGACCAAAAAAAAAAAAAAAGAAAAAGGTACACCCACACCCAGGGATCGAACTCCGTGCCCGCCGGTGTGTGAAGCGGACGTGCTTTCCACTGCGCTACTGAAGTACTGGAGGAGCCTCCGTCACGCGTAGGAATGGTGCGGGTAGACTGTATGTCGGGAGCTTGCTGCCGATTTCCTTCACTGGCGCAGGTGCACTCCCGGCTCGCTGTCAAGCAGCACCACGCATAGGCCGCATTCGCACCTCGTAAATGAAACCGTACGCGTGCGTATTCAACTCCGAAGTGTACGCACTTAGTGCTTGACTCTTTATAGCTGCCGAGCCAAGACAAGGACAAAGAGTGGAACGACACAAGGCATGTGTGTCGCTCTTGTGTCGTTACACTTCTTTGTCCTTGTCTTATTCGGCACTTTAATTAAAAGAACCATGAACAAATCAGCTCCAACTTTCCACTTTAGTATTGACGTTGAGCGAGCGTAGTCTTCAGCCACGAAAAGGGACGACGGCTCGCGACGTCTTCGTGCAATCGACTTGCTGGTCGGGCGTGTCGTACGGGATGAATATTTCAGTTCTTTTTGATGGGTCCAAAATTTCCTCAAGGAAGACAGAGATTTCACGGTACCGTGAACGACAGTTCTGAAGTAGAGGTCCAACGCCTCCGTCATCCGCTGCCATCCGCTAGTCCTATGATACTTCAAACGACGCCATGTTGAGAATTATGCAGTGAGCGCACAGAATTCTTTGGTTGTCTGTGCTACCTTGTTTTTTTTTTCAATCAATGTATTTGCAGCTTTTTGGAAGTCACAAAAAATGGGTTTCATATTTTTTCTATTTTTATTGACTGTGTGCCTTCAATGACCCACGACTTTGATTAAATTTGGTGGTCGCATCGATACCTTAGAAAACGGCCCGTGACCACGGAAAAGAGATTGAGCCACTCAAACCGGCCAGTTCTCAGATCGGCAATTTTGGGCAAAAGAAATTGAATTTCGAGCCCCAAATTCCTGTTCTAGATAGCGTCTCCTCGTTACGCACAACTAAAAACCTCGGCGAGCATAAATACCCTGTCAGTGTCCCTTTAACCCTCTTGTTTTCTCCAAGATGTAATATTGTACAGCCGATGGCCCCTTGCTGAATTCCAACTTTGTTGTCCGTGTAGCATTTATGCTTTCTAGCACTGGTGATACAACCAAGCTCGACAGGTTTAAAGACAATGCAACCGGAAGTCGCTTTGGAGGCAAGCCGGGAAGTTCATGTTTGTAAACAGGAGACCTACCGTAAAGTTTCGAAAGAACGCCCACCCAAAAGAAAGAGATAAACGGTGAAAAACATGGGGTGGGCTATCCTTGGAGATGCCACAGCAGAACTTTATAAAAAATATGATAAACACTCTGGCACAGGCTACAAACCACGTGACACGGGAACTGATACCGCAGATCGCAGACATCGAAAATTTGCGTTTCACGATGCGATAAACACGCTGGAATTCGCTACGATTTCCTATGTCACGGGAAAAGATACCGCAGGTTGTGGGTGCAGCAGATTCGTGTTTCACGGTGCAAAGGACCCTCAGAAACCCACCAAGAACTCGCATCTCACGAGAATGAATACCGCAAACGGCTATCAGACTTGCCTATCATAGGAACCGATATCACGCGTGTAGATCGCGGACAAAAATGTGGGATTCCACTCACAAACTCGTATGTTACGGGAACAAATACCGCAGATCGCGAATGCAGCAGAATCGTATTTCACAATGCAATATACACGCAGGACCAACTCGCGTGGAATTGAGATCGCACGCGCAGATCACAGACAAAAACGCGGGAATCCGCTACAAACTTTATGACATGGGAATGGATACTGCAGATTGCGGACGCAGCAGATTCGCATTTCACGGTGCAACATACACGAGAAAACAACTCGCGTGTTACGGGAGCCGATATCACGCGCGCACATCGCGGGCAAAAATGCGAGAACCCACTATGAACTCGCTTGTCAGACATGCCGGTACAGCGAATTGTGCGGTTGATGCGATTCCCGTCGGACAGCGTGTGACGTCCGACGGGAATCGGGAGGTGGTCAGTGTTTCGGAATTTTTATGTTACAGATATTTAGCCAGAAAAACGGGATGGGCAATCTCTCGGGGGCGGGCGCTCTCTCAGAACTTTACGGTATATCAAATCATTGACAGAAAAAAGTAAATGCACTGTAACAAAATTTTCTTTTATATGAACGGCGGAAAGACTTCGACGCTGCTTTTGCTGTGGCAGCTTACAACCGCAATCTTTACTGAGAAATGCATGCGGGGAGCGCGGTTGTTGGCACAGAAGTGGGCTAGTGACGTCGCTGCACACTTCGTATTCTGCCGCTGTCGTGGCAGCTTATGCAACTGCAACCTTATCGAGAAATGCAAGGGGGGGGGGGGCACTCACGTGCTTATCATTTGTCAATTCGGTTTTGACACTTGTTTTGTGGTTTCCTTATTGAAACAAGTGTCAAAACCAATATGATATAAGGTTTGTGGTTTTCTTATTGGAACAAATCCACATGTGAGATAGGGCACGCGAATGGTGATAAGGCGCCCGTGATGATTTTCTGTCAACGGACACAAACAAAAAACAACCGAGTCATATACAACTTTGTTGTAAAAGATATCCATTGGCAGAAATTCTAGTTATCAGAAGACTGATGTAAAGACATTGGAAATCAAGCAAACATTTGGCAGAGTTAGTCACTTTTTTTTTTTTTTTTTGGCTGATAAATTTTGTATTTTGCCTCTAAGTGCCTACAATATTTACAGGTGGGGGTAAACTGTCAGTGATTTCTTACACACCCTAGGGGGGGGGGGGTGTACATCCCCCCTTGTTTTTTTTTAACACACCCCCTTAATTCGAAACAATTCCTCTATTCTCACGCCCGTCCCCAACCCCCGAAAGAAATTCAGACACCCCTCCCTAATTTCAGTTCGTGGGGAAACCCCTGGTAACTGTAACTCCACAGGTTGTGGCGCTGTGAAATTAATAAATAGACGTCCTAGCTGTTAAAGGGAGCGGTGCAACGATATTCGATTGGAATGTTTTTCACTTTACACGAGCTTACTGGCACTAGTGGGGCTCAAGGATTACTCGCACGCAACGCCACTGGCCAAGAAACTCCTCTTTGTTGCGGTGTAATTTCAAGGACGAAAGCGATCATTTTCATTCAATCTCTCCTTTGCGAAATTTGATGACGTAACGTGGGGATCGCAGTACACCCCAGCGACGATATTTGAATGCGGTTCATAGATTGGACCCAAGCATTGCTTGGGCACTCAATTTGAGCTCGTGATAATCACTAGCTCGAGAAGCATTCGGTAGTGTGGCCCGTGTCCAATCGCTGCAACGACGACAATAGCCGAGCTTTAACAACGTCTGGAACCTCAGCGCGTCCCCGTGCTTTGCCAACCCTGGCAGCGCGTGGCTGTGATCAACATTGGCGGCATATAATCGGCTCCAGATCACGTGGCCGCCTGTTCTGGCTGCGAGGGGGTGAACCCCTGCTCGTTTTTCTTTTAACTTTTTTTTGTGGCGTCTTTTTGCATGGGGTGAAAAACGAATGCGTGTTTCATAAGTCATTAACGTCAGGGATCCGTTTTGGGCGGTGTTTGTGCAAAGTACAAAAATTGTTGCATCGCCCCGCCTCTTTAAAGATATAGGCTACAACCAGACCTTCCCTATACTAGTAGGTTGTTTTGTGCGAAGAGCTGAATGAGGATCCATGTTCAGGAAATCGCACTGGAGCTCTAAATCCACATTTGGTCATTGACTGTCGTTGAGATTACTGCTAGAAACAGCGAGTCCAGTGGTAGTAGTGGGCCTTGCTTGGTTTCTATTTCTTTGGTGTTTCAGTTCTTCCTGTGTTTTCTTGCAAGGTGATTGAGAGCATAGACAACCAGACTGACATTGTTTATGTGCTCTCAGAAGGTGCCAAGGGTGTAGTGTCTTGTAGGTAAGCAAAGTCTCACATAGGTTCATTTCACTATTGAGGTTCTTTGATATTGCTCTTATTGCTTAGCTAACCTAAGAAAGCTTATTTTTGATGTGAGAGTGGGCTGTGCAAGTAGTTTTTGGTACACATAAAAGGAGGAGAAAGCTTCCATGGTAGCTGTAATGCTATCCTCCTCTTCGATAGAATCCATGTCGTTTTAAACCTCCAAAAAATGGAATGGATTCAACAAGAATTACGCCACTTACATAGCATGTTCAAATGGTTAGTTTATTAATAGATAGTACAGTTGCAATCTTTATGAAGGTGAAAATGAAATCATCAATCACTCCCTACTGGCAGCACCATAAAGCAACACCCACGGTGGCATGTGCGCTTTGCAACTGAGAGCAAAGCAAGGCCTGCAAGCTGCCATGGCCGCCGCCCATGGCACTGCCAGTATGCAGGGGTTGATGATCAGGTCCTCACTGCATATGGATTGCAGACTGTACCACTAAATGATGAATGATGATGCATATAGTATTATTCTGCTAACAAAAATTGCCTCCAATAAAACAGCAAATTGAGTTTTCCATATTTAACATCCCTGCAGTCATGTACGATGCACATGTTTCAGTTATCGGTGGCAGATTGGTACCTAATTCTTGCAATATCATAGAAGAGTGAATGCACTTGAATCTGGTTTGCTTGTTTTCACAGCTGTGTTCTTGTTCACTCTGGAATTCTTGTTTATTATTAAAATGATTTCTCTTTGGGGGGTGACATAATGCCACCACCTTCTCAGATGGTTTTGCATGCTTTAGATTCTGAGATTGACAAAGGTGATAACATGTTGTGAAGAGAGTGCAGGAGGATTGCATCGCATGCAGCAAGTCTCTACTGCATTCTGCACAGTCCAGAGTGGTGGTGAGTGAGCTTGTAGCTTGCGTGTCATCCTGTTTCTTCTGAATTTGTGTGTGGCTCAATTTGATGCCTAGCTTTCTCAGGAAAACTCACACTAGTCAATGAGTACATTGAGCTTCTGATGCATCCAGTGGCATAGCCAGGAAATATTTTCAGGGTCAAGGGGGCTGAAATGGCTGGGATGTCCCTGACTTGGAATGTGGAGAGGGGGGAAGAAGGTCAAGATGCATATGTTTATTATTAGGATCGACTGGATTGCGATGGGGGGCTGAAGCCCCGTAGGCCACCCCCTGGCTACGCCACACTGGATGCATTCTCTTTTACATAATCTTTTGCACTTCCTGTTCCAATGAGTAGCAGCTACATAGCAGGCAGCTTGCATGCCATGTTAGTTTTGGAGCACTGGAAGAAGAATTTTACTTTCAAATGGGATCTCTCAGTTGCAGAGAACTTTTTCTTTTGCAGGCATTGCTAAAGGCAAAATAGTTTCTGTATGTTTCAATCCAGTGAATGGGGTGTCACTCTTGGCAGACCAACCAATTTGCAAGCTTCATCTTAAGCTCTTTCTGTAATTTCATTGGTTTTTAAGTCTGATGGAAGCGGCATGTTTGTATTGTTAAACACAGTTGGGTATATTGTTGGTGTTAGTTTGTCGCTATTTTTTGTTGGCTCACTGTTTCTTTCCAATCCACTTTTTTCGCCAGAGATTTTGTAAATTTGAGGATGTGGCAGAGGGCGAGGTGAATCCTACTTGCTCTGCGTCATTGGCTCGGAGCATGTCAACCAGCCACCGAAGAAAACTGTTGTGAGGTGTGCGACGTTTGTTTATAACTTTGTTTTCTGATGTGCTTTGGCTTTAATCTTTTCTTTCTATTGGCAGTATGGAGTGTATAGAAGCTAACATTTGTCACAAAGAAGAATATGTTCAATTTCACCGGTGGACAGCAGCAGCAGTCGTCTACGAGTCATCAGAGTCGAGCGATCTTGTGTTCAACATATCTCTGCACTCTGATTGGAAAGTCTGCACATTCTAGGTGCTTAAATGGGCTTGGCTGACTTGTAGCATTTGTTAAGGTCATATTTAAACATACCTATGAGGGGCAGTGAAATAATCCGCAGTGCAGTCAAGCGATAGCTGTGACACGTCACAGCGAAGTTGTTGGGCATTGGCGTCGCGTTCACGCACCGTGGGGCAGTGGGGTGCGTGAACAAAAGCGTTTAGAACAAAATAGACACCGAACAATTTTGTTTTGTTCCGTTTTGTTGAGAACGCTTTTTGTTTTGTTTTTGATCCGGAGTGCGTGAAAGTGCGTGTCCCGGCCACGAGCTCTTGGCATTGACAGTGCTACGATGGCAACTTTTTATAGGCTGCTTTTTTCTTCAGGGAGCATGTGCAGTGGGCATTGGGTACTACAGACCCCAAGTTAAGAGTGGGTTATTATTGCTGTGGCGTGGCTCAGCAGTAACGTGCTGCGCTTCACCCGCAGTGGACCCAAAGTTCAATTCCAGCGGGTGGCGGACAATATTTTCGAGCACTTGGCAACATAGACAACGAACGCTGAACATCGCCAACCACAACATCAATAACGACAGCAACAACAACATCAAAAATGTTTTAAGTTGTGGGAAGAGCCCGTAACAGCTATCGCTGTAAAGTTTTGAGACTGATTTTGTAGCGTAAAGAGAGTGGACAGCACAGTGATGCATGTGTAGAAGTGGAAGGCAGGGACTGTCAAAGTTTCCTAATGCCAGAGGGCATCGTTCTGGGGACATTTAGAGGCTGCACCACACGAGGTTTTGTGACCACGTGTACGAGCACAATGGCCATTTCACCATAAATTGCAAACCAGAGCGAGAGCGAATATCGGTTCATGCGTCAAACTCAGCAAATCTAAAACTGAGACCTTTGGAACTATTTGGCAGGCTTACGCTCAAAAACGCAGCGAACTGTGCGAAGTGTTTCAGAGTGCACCACGCACTTGAAGAGTGGCAGAACGTCGCTGGGAGGGTGAAGAGAGGTAAGTGACTTTTTCGGACCTCTTTGCCTCCCCAGTGTTGTTCTGCCACTCTTGAAGTGCGAGTGCCCTCAAAACACTCGCATAATTAGCCACTTTTAGAACATAAGCTTGCTGAATGCGTTTCAAAGGTCTCCATTTTAGATTCGGCTGAGGCTTGATGCAGAATCTATGTTCGCTCCTGCTCTGGTTTGCGGTCTGTACGGTGGAACAGGCCATTGTGCCGCCGTCCACATGGTCACAAAAGCCCGCGTAGCGCATCTCCAAACGCTCGCAGAATAACGCCCTTTGGCATGCTGCGACCACGAGAGGCCCCTGCCTTCGACTGCTGCGGGCACACCAGGTGTCATGCCCTCTTTTTTACGCTACAAAACCAATCTCGGAACTCTTTGATCTGTACCTTGGTAACAACTGCAGCAGAAACTCTCCACAGTAAAATTGGCTTTTTAAAACAAAGGCCCTTAAAGGAGCACTCAAGTGGATTCTGAGATTGTCTGTATATTGTCATAACTCCAATCTAGTACCCTAAGCATCCTAAAAACCCAAAATTATATTCAGGCGGTTGACTTTTTAATTAAAAATACAATCAAAGATGTGCCACGCCCCCCTTTCTGCATTGTGGCGCAGAACACCAGGGGTCACCGGACCGGGAAGGCAGCAGGGAGGGCACGCGACAGCCAATCACAAATGACGTGCTTCCCGGCTTACTGAATTTTCAGATACGCACGCCTTCGAAATATCAGTCCGCCGGGACACCGTCACTGTGATTGGCTGTTGCATGCCCTTCCCTGCTGCCGTTCCGTCCGGTGGCGCCCAGCGTTCTGCACCACGACGCTTGATTAGATTTTTAATATGGAAATCGGCTGCTCTTGAATGTGATTTCGGGTTATCTTAGGATGTTTAGAAGCCCGTAGATTGAGTTATGAAAATAAACACGATCTGAGAATCCACATAGAGTGCCCTTTAATATCAATATTTTTTTTAGATCAGTGCCACAGTGGAAGAAAGGAGAGGTGTCTGAACAAGTCCAGAAAGGGGGCTGAAATTGCACTAGGGCTTCATGCATCACCCGGCAGAGGCCCTGTCGGTTTAAGACTTCCACGCAAGTGCGAAGACCATGCCTTCGCAGCCTTAAAAATGTGTGTGCAAATAAGGACAGTTCCTCAATCCCCTGGTTATTTTGCGCATCTCGCGGCGTTTCGCAGAAAGGCGATCAAAACTTCGATACATTTTCCGTCGCAAGGCGGTGCCAATATGACACCTCTCTTCTGTTGGAATTAGTGCCTGAAACGCTTGTATTAGTGTTACGGGCATACTTGAGTTTTGTTTTGCTTTTTGTGTTCAAAGAGTTTCTCCTGTTCTGCATCATAATAGTACCCAAAAGGGATAGATCACGTTTATGTGTCACTCTTTCTAAAATTCTGCAGGTGCCGTAGTTTTTAATGCAGACTCATTAAAAAATCATTCATACGATCTTTTTTTTCCTTTTTTCAAGGGGGGAGCAGGGACCTCTGCTCTACATGCTAGCACCGTCCGACAGCGAGACACATCGCAGCAAATTCCAATGGCTGCTCAATGTGAATCTCAAGGTAATCATTATTGTGGTGTTTATTTCTTTTTTTGAGTCATGTTCACTTATAATACTGATGAAGAAAGCACTAGTTGGTACGAACACAGGGACCACCAATATTTTCTAAAGAATTGATCTTACCGTACACAGTGTCTGCTGTATATGGAAGGAAATAATTAGTATATGTGAAATTTCCCGCATCACTTCATATCAATACTACTATACGCAATGCAGCGGGAGTTGCAGAAAATATTGGCAGTATATAATTAGTTACAGTTAAATCCTTCCAGCACATTAATACCTAATGGCAATATTTAAGAAAACTAATGAGAAGTAGTAATGTAACTCATTAAAGGAATCAAGCTTGTGGCAAACATTCAGACTACAGATGTTGCAAATGTCTTCGAATTCCAAGCTCTGAAAAACTGGTAACATACAAACCCTTAAACTTGTTTAGTCAAACTAGACGACCTTGAAACTTTTAATCCGGCCCTGTCGAGAGGTTTGACAAAAGATGCAATGAAGAGAAGGCAGTTTGAATGTTCTATGTATATGAAGGGGACTGAGGATTTATTGTTATATCTTCCCCTGAAGGAACAGTACTTCAGTCCACTCTCATTAATTCAGACTCTCTGAATTCAAACTTGCGTATAATTCAAACTAACATGCAGGTCCCATCCTATGCGTCTCTATGGGAGGAAACTCCCGATAATTCAAACTGCTTTATTCAAACAAATTTTCGGCCCCCATCGAGTTTGAGGTAACAAGATTCGACTGTATTCTAGATTCGTGGCTTGCTGACTAGGATGCAGTCCCAAGAACATCATGCTTAATGCCCCACCCCTGAAAGATGACCCACCCCATTTCTGGCCTGGTTTGCTATTTTTCAAGAACACCAAAAAGATAGCCCATGCACTTCTGGTAATACGTAGCGGGGCCCTGGACTATGGTGACCTCGGCAGAAATGGTGTTACTTAGCCACTGCGGGAGATGAGCGAAAACATTGCTGACTGGGAAGGATGGTCTTCCGTTCATTGCCCTCTCCTGCAATCACAAGTTTTGCAGGTCACAGAACCTAAAACTAGCATTTTTGTCAACTTTTTCCATCACACGCCGAAAGTTGGCCCACTGCTTATTTTCACCTGACTTGCTTTCGCGCTTATGTGGGCTGTCTCTATGGGTGTTATGGTATACTCCTTGTGCACCATGTAATCCATGGACTGTTGCACGCAGCATATGCATGAGCACATAAGGTGTGCAAAGCACTGTTACTCCATGAATGAGGCACTAACTAGTAGTGCCTTGTACGCAAAATAAAAAGCAAAAAACAAAAAATACATTCCAAATGATTTTGGTGGTAAATGGTTTAGTGGGCCCATTTTTATGATGCACAGCAGATTTGATTCAAACTGTATATCTGCTTTTTTGTAGCGTGAGCTACACTGGCCGAGGTTGAGCAGTTTCGCGTGGCTCGCATAATGAGCCGTGCTCCGTGCTGCGCAAGCACGAGGAGCAGTGACGTCACACGGCGCACAGCTGGCGCGCCAGAGCCGCCGCCGCGGCGCGCCCGCCTTTACCGCGTGCGCCTCGCCGGTCTGCACATTCCAGAGGAGTGACGTCATGCTGCGGCAGACGCACTGGCGCCGCCATGCCCAGCTGTGCGCCTCCGTTGCGCAGCAGCCAAGTCTGACGCTGCACCGGAGCCGCTTTATAGCGCCTCTCATTTTGTGCGCATAAGCTCGTGCTACGTATATCCTGGCATAGCCGAGCTAAGCCACTGCAATTTTTTTTTTCATATAAAGACCAAGACAGTATGTTTGAACTAAACTATTTCTTCTTGCAGGGATGGCTTCCACAGTACATCATCGACAAGGCAATGGCAAAGAGCATGCTGGATTATGCAGATGCCTTGAAAACTCATCTCAATGGTCTTCCCAAGCCAGATGACTTCATCTAGACCGTTTCCATGCCTTCAGGGACTAAATCCTTAAGCTGGTATTTTTGTTTTTTTAATGAAAGCAGTGATTAAAGCTTTTGTGATAAATTTTTGAAGTGTGTGTGTGTGTGTGTGTGGGGGGGGGGGGGTGCTATATTGTTATTGCTGTGCACTACATAAATTGGTCTTGCTGAACAGACAATAGACCTTTTGTGAAACTACTGAGTGCCAACGAGCATGCTGCAATTGTACCTATGAGTACAGCATCTGCTGGCGGTGTCTGCAGCAGCAACTCTTCTAAAACAAAACTCTAAAACAAATGGCACTTTGTCTTATTTTGGTCATTTACTATGAATGTTTCTGAACAGATAAGGCGAGTACGTGCAGCACATGTATTTAGGTCCCCAGCAAGCACTTGATGCTCAGATAATTTGTCAAAGGGTCTACTGCCATCAGTTCATAGGCGGAGGAAAGTTCTCAATTTTCCCGGAGGAAAGGAAGGGGGGGGAGCCCACCAAGTCCCAGCCCTCCCCCTCCTTGGGGAAACTGGGAAAGACGCACTACCAAGTTACAAATCCAATTTCGTCTAGCGGATAATTATTAGAAATAAATCGTTTTGCAGTGCAACATGGCGATGAGAAGTCAAGCTTTAGACACAGGAGCAGACGAATAAATATAAGAACATGCTTAATTTAGTTTTGTCATCTTGTCGGTTTTGATCGCAAACATTACTCTATGCATATTACTCCGTCCTAGTATCTATTAAAGTGGCAATTACTATCATTTTGTATGCGATATTGTTGGAACAATATTAACATGCGTCATATGAGGTCCCACCTTGCTCCTTTGTCTCGAATGTCGAATTTGAAGGGGACGAAGGCAGTGAGTATCAAAGACGGTGTACTGAATTTGTATGAGGATGAGGCACAAGAATCGGCGTTAACACTGAGCTCCATTGATTATGTGGATGACTAAGAAAGCGCGAGGGTTCAAAGAGACAAAAAAAGACATTACCAGGCTGAAAATCAGTCCACTTCCACCTGGATTATGGAACTGGAAATTAGTAAGTCCAGCTGATTCCAGCTGGACCCAGCTGGAATCCAGCTGGACTGCCTCATTTCCAGTTCCATAATCCAGCTGGAAGTGGACTGATTTTCGCCTGGGAGGATGGTTTGTTGAAACAAAAACAAGAATGCAAGGCTTTCGTGATGCTGGTTTGGCTATTCCCTAACAAAAAATCTAATAGAAAAGACATCTCTTCTTGCCCTCCTCATCACCCCCTCATAAAACACTGAGGCAACACCCAATTAGAGAGCGACCGTGGAGCCAGGCTGGTGCTTGCGGTAACCAGGCCAGGCGCCTTTGAGTCCGTGGTCGTCGGTCGCTGAAGCTTCTTCGCCTTCTCAGTCGCGTCTGGCGGCGCCTTTGTATTTTGCCGCCTGTTGCAGTCGTAGAACAACAACACATTGTTGACAACACATGGATGTTCTATTGTCTTTTATGTTTGGGTTTTTTTTTTTCACGATTTGTGGGGGCATTTTTCTGCTGTCACAAGTGAGTAGACCACTTTTGTTTTTTCATCAGTCGTCAGCAACTATCGAGTCGCACTTGGACAGAAGCGTTGGTATAGGTAAGTTCAATTTAGCTAAAACAAGTGCAGCACTTTGCAACACAACTGTGCGTGCATACATAGCTAAGAAGACAGCAAGTCATTTACTCTGGTGAATGTAACACCTTTTTGTACAGCAACCTCCAAAGATAAAATAAAAAAAGAATCTGAGCAGTTGTGAATAGACGACGCACACCAGGCAAGCTGTAATGTGAAGTTCCAGGCTTGTTCTTAAACATTTGAAAGCTTTTTAATATAAAAAGCAACTTCGAGGCACTGTTATTCATTAGTACAATTACTCACAGAAATGTCATAGACTTTCTTGGATAAATAAACCGTTTTTGTAAGGCATAGATGCAAACTAACATTTTCGCTCCGTGCTTTGACTTAGCACGTCGTCTGCTCGGATTCTACCAGCTCCATCACAAGAGGAGCCCGCAAGTGATTGATGCCACCAAAACATCTCGTTGCCAATAGAGCTCTGTGTATTACAAGATTTATCAGCCACCATCCTCCCATTGAAAATTTCAGAATATCACTTATAACTTTTTAATAAGATAATAATTGGTGCTGAAACTTTGGCATTTGGTTCAGACATCTAGCACTACTTTTGGGTGGAGAATGAGCGTTCGGCGATGCATAGTTTATTTTTGCGATGAAAAAAACCCTGCAAATATTTTGGGAGACACCCAGGGGGAGTGTGTAAGGGGTACAGGGGGGGGTGGGGTGGGGCAGCCCGGCATTTTTGGGAAGGGCCCCCCTCCCCCCCGTATTCTGTGCCTACGCATCAGTTGTTCGAGGCAGTAGAAGGCAGTGGGCACCCAAAAATTTAACTCGCTTTGTGGAGACCTCGCAGTAGATTACGGTTGCCCTGCACTGTATAGCAGCTAATGTACAAGAATGTAGAGCGAAAAGCAGAAAGTGCAAGATTAGAGACGTGAAGTTTCATAGGTGCTTGCATCATTAATTTGTGTAGCAGACAAAAAAAACGTGCCGAAGACACTTAAGACTACTTGCGTGTAGGAATGCAAAAGCATTCCTACAGGCAGTGCTCCACGTCTTCCTCTCTTCTCACACGGCGCTCCGGCGGCGACATCATGCTCCCCCACTGCGCGGTGCGGCGACCTCGCTGGCTCCACGGCTTCCGTGACGAAGCATCTGCGTTGCTGTGCTTTGTTCTATTTCCGAGCGCGTCCGCTTTGACCTCGAGCGCCACCTCTGGCTTCCGTGACGAAACAACTGCGTGGCTGTGCTTTTCTTTGTGTTTTATTTCTGAGGCACGTCCACTTTTGACCTTGAGCGGCGCGTGCTTGATGACGTATTGGTGTGACCATCTTTTGGGCACAACGCCGCCACCTTTTCGCATAATAAAACAAGTAAGGCTTTTGCTTAAAAAAAGCAATTTGGACGTTTATTGTTTACAGGACGCAAGGTCAGTTTTAGTTTGGATGTTGGAACGCATCTATGACTGGTGCGCTTATTGCGTCCTAAAATGTGGCCCCGGATCTCCGCTTCATGATGTTGCAGAGGTGTCACGTCGCCGGCCATGACCCTGGTGGTGTCGCAGCAGTGGTGGCGCGTGCAACGGACGCCTGTTCTGCTGCAAGCCCTTCTCCAACTTCACAGTCCATGCAAGTTACAGCAGCCAGGGGTTGTGACAATGGCCACGCTTGCATTCACTCATACTTTTTGCCAGAACTTGTACATCCGACGGTCAGGATCGCAACATCTGACAGCTTACAACACTGGGTTTAGCAACATTCTTCGTTGCTCCACTTAGAAACTACCTTTTGATGTGTAGGCAAAATAAAACGCTAAACACGCCAGTTGGAGACTCGTTCCAGGCACCACTGTATTTGGGTGCCTTTGTATGCACATTGTATGACACTGAACATTTAGGGTGCCTTTGTGTGCACATTTGTATGACATTGAACCATTTTCTGTCGTGGTGCTAGTTTCCTTTTTGCTTTGGAGAGCGTGCAATTCTCTCCCAGCACATTGACTGCTAGGCTGGCATTTTGTTTCCAGCAAATTCTTCGTATTTTCTCGCAAATGTGGGCCGACGGCATCGAGTACTACAAAGAGCAGCATCGCCCTAAGAAAACTGAGGCACCCTGGTCAGTCTGCCGTTGAGGTTTGGCGCACAGATTTATACTGTAGATGAGAAATTTAGGCAGTGCAGCGAGACTGCGCCTGGGGCCTTAAAACACTCGTGCAGCTGTGATACACAAACGCATGGCATGTTAAACTGAGGCCCATTATGGTAGCTTTTGCTGCCACAAGGTTTGCTGGATAAAGAGAATTGCTATGCTCCACTTTAGCTTGGAGCCCAGCAAAGGCTAAATGTGCAAAGCCAATGCTGTGGAAGGCAAGATTCAGCATGCTAGGCAGCTTCCAAAGCTGTACTTGTGCCTCTAGCCATTCTGTGTTCTGTTCCAGTAGTGTACACACAATGAGCTTTGAAAGCGCAAAGTAAATGGCATATGACCAGAGAAATTTATGGCTAAACAAAAGCACAACTACATTACTTGAGGCCACTAGGTGCTCATTTATCCAATGTCGGCCTGGACACTTGAGCACTGCAGTGTGTATTCCAAGCACGACGAGGTTGTTGGTGTCAAAAGGACGCAGCAGATGGCCTCAACCTGTGCATAGCAGTAGAGCTCAACAACTGTCCGGTGAGTACTACTGTTTATTTTACAAGAGTTTAAAACGAACTACCTCTTGTATGTTTGTACAGCACTTCAATAATCGTAACAGCTACATAGAGAGATATGTATTGAAAGCAGATTAGTTGCACATGTAAAAGAAAATTTTTTATGAGACCAGTTTCTTGTAGATTAGATGCTGCATAAGTTAAACATGGCATACGTCAACTTCAAGATGATTCATTCAGCTCTTGGATGCTGCAGCTGCTTGCTGGGCTACAAATGTCGCTTGAAGTTTCTTGTCCATTGTTTCAACAATTGCTATAAAAAAGAAAGAAAGGGGTGACCATCCGGAAACAACACAATGCTGCTGGATAAGGCAACTGTTACCAACCTTCCCTCAGCGCCACTTTCTCTTGGGCAACCTTCTGTATCTTCTCCATTTGCTCAGTGACATACTTCACCCTCCTCTTGAAGTAGTCTTTTGACGCAGAGATGTCCTGAAATAAGAACAGGTTTGTTACAAGCATTTCTTGCTATTTTTGGTTAGAAATAAACCCCGCTTAACATTTGCAACCATACAAAAACCACAGAAGTTTAGTTTTAGGAACTGGCCAGTTGTCTGCCCGATTTGGAGCAGGAGCTAATGCAGCCCATAAATTTTAGCTGTCTTTATGATGACATTTCTCCGAGTTTTGAGTTCATTCTTGTTGATGACAATAATATTAATGACCTGTGGTTACAATGCAAGCCTACAAAAAACAAGCACCTGTATCACCTTCCCATTCACTGCATGTAGCAAAGAAAGCATCTGACTAATGCAGGCTATTTGTTTTGGGTCTGGCCAAGTAAGCTCTTACCTGGCCAGAGTATTCTTTTTGCTTGAAGTGCATGTCTGCTACGAAAGGCCACCGAGAGATTTACCTACAATGAAGCAATGAGTCTCGCCAGTGCATTACAGAACCGCAGGCCTCACTAGACTGATTTGCGATGAAGAGAATGCAGACTGCTTAAAATGCTTCGAGTGTATCCAATGAGTCCAGGCCCGAGCAATAGCCAAACGTATACACAGGTAACCCACATTTGGGACGATAATCTATAATTTCCAAACCTACCTTGTTATTTCTTACATCCAACAGAGATGCAAAATATACAGAAATGAAAGGAACTGTTCGAAACCTTAGAGATACTCCACACACACGTATATAAGGTCTGCTAAATGGAAACTGGCAGTGGGAACCAGATAAGTCATCTTTCCCTCCTAAGATTGTCATGATGACATAATCACAATTTTCCGGCAACGCATCTAGTTCCACAAGT
Organism: Ixodes ricinus; assembly: GCA_037355805.1. Lineage (NCBI taxonomy): Eukaryota > Metazoa > Arthropoda > Arachnida > Ixodida > Ixodidae > Ixodes > Ixodes ricinus. The sequence goes on from JAZHYW010007563.1 coordinate 40,821, forward strand.
CACTGTTGTCTGTGGGACTCTCTCTCTCATCCTATTTTACTACTGTAACACCCTGCCCCCAGTAAGCCTGACTGAATGAAATATATATTGCCAAGAGATTGTCCTCCTTAATTGACGGTCAAGTTTTTTTACCCCCAAAAGAAGTTTCCCAGCGGTCGGGTTTTGTTCCCAAAGGAATAGTATATACAAAAAAAAGTCAGTAAATAGTTTTTAACATAGTTTTTTTATTATCATCTAGTGGGAGCACGTAAAGTTCTCGCAAGCTGTTTAGGCTAAGAATAAGTAATTGAAAATATTGAAGGCGAAAAGTTGTCTTATTTCCTCCATTTGAAACATTCCAGCGGCTTTAGATTCCTAACCAGAGGTACTTTACAAAACTTCTCCGTCGGATGATGAGCTCATCTTCTGAATTGAATTCCTAAAAGTGTTGTAAGTCTGAATCGAAAGAGCCAGTGCTCCCATTGGCACTACCGCCAGAGCGGCCGGTATGCAAAAGTGAGCAGCATGTGTGCGGAGCGTCTAATTTGAAAGCTATAAATAGCTCAGCAAAGCGGAACATCGTGTGAATATAATGTTTATAGTTTACCAAAGGTTAAACAAATAGTAACACCTCCCGCAGTGCATGCAGTTTCGCGTTTAGGAAGGAACTTTCAGATGGGTAATCACTGCCAAACATGTACTGCAGCAACAGTCAAAAAACTATGTAGTAGACTTTTTTTTTTTAAACAAAAATTTTAAGTGTGGCATTGTAAGCATTGCACACATGAAATTGTTGATTAGTGGCAGAAAAAATTATTCAAGGATAGAAAGATTTGAAATAATCAATGCTTCCTTTTTGCAAGTACTACCACATATAAACAAACACTAATAGCTGTCCATGCTTCATGAGCGTGAAAAGATCAATATGAGCACAGGTTAGACGAAGTAGTAAAGATTATATCACGGTTCTTTGGAGAGTATGCTGACTTGATGTGGTACATGTCAAGTCAGCATACTTTCCAAGCAACCTTGATATAATCTTTATTACTGGATTGGAAGTTGCCTCCTCTCCAGTGCTCACTCTGCTAAACTGGAAAGTGGTGGGAGGAGCTTCTACTTCATACCTCACCTGTCATCGACTATAGGGCTCATAATGGTCACTTTACATTCATCACATGGATGGATGGATGGATAACGGCTGTACCCCTTGTAGCGGGCGGTAGCTTGCGCCACCCAGACTAGAAACAGTAACAAAAACCCGATTTGCCCTTTCCCTTTCAAGCCAATGCGTTTCTCTAGCCATCACCAAGTGATGAAGATGATCGCTAGGCGAGACCTAGGGGATCGGGCAAAAAAAACTAAAAACATCACCCGCCGCTCCCTCCCTTTGGTGAGGAGTCGCTAATTTTCCTTTGATTGAACGTTGTCGGCGACACCTAACACCCGACCCATTGGGGGACAGGGTCGAGACTTTGGGCCGGAGCCATGCAGGAGGGAGTCCCAATTTTCCTCAGTCCCGCTTGTCCCCCAGCTGTGCTAGTTAGTTGTACTTAGTGGTTCAATTTTCCCTAGATAATTTGCAACAGCACTCCAATATCCTCTTCGTTGCCTCTACTCTTTTATAATCCACCCTTCCATCCTCTCCAGCGAAACCGAAGGCTACCGGTACGTCTGTCGCATCTTCGGGAAGGGCAGGACTAAGTTCCTTAGATTTTAGCATCACATGCTCAGTTGTTTCTGTCTCCTCCTTCATACTGCACACATAATATCGGTGTCTTCAAATTTGGCCCCTTACGTTTTCGTTCTTAACACTCCTGTCCTCACCTCAAACAACAGAGCGCTTCCTCTTCAACGATTGAATAAACCTTCCTTTTCAGAGCGCAGCTCTTAGGTGCCCATTTTTGGGTTGAGTGGTGTCGGCGTCACCGTCAGCGTAACCGCGTGACGTCACGAGGGCCGCCAGTGACGTCACAAGCGCCGCCACGTGGCGTCACGACGGCCACGTGTGACGTCACGAGGGCCACGAATGACGTCAGGAGAGTCACCACTGACGTCACGAGGGCCATGAATGACATCAGGAGGGTCACCAGTGACGTCACGAGGGCGACGAATGACGTCACGAGGGTCACCAGTGACGTCACGAAGGTCACCGGTGACGTCACGAGGGTCACGAGTGAAGTCACCCTCGTGAAATCCTACACGGGCATACTCCCCCTCTCCTCCTCCTCAAGAGCTGCGCTCTAATTCGGCATTACAGAGAATTGTAAACGTCTTTCATTTTTTTTTATTTCTTGCTTTTGTGACCTATAAATCGTTAAAGCTGATTTCCCCTGCATTTTCTCCTCCCACATCCATCTCTCTGCCTACTCAACTGCCTTTTCCACTGAACGCGCTTGCTCCACCCTACTGCCCGTCTGCAGGAATTTCTACCCAAGCTTTCGTGTCAGTTTCGTCCACCTCGTGTTCAGACTCCTCATGTACAGGTATTTATAGATTTTTTTGTAGCGTTAGCTACACTGGCCGAGGTTGAGCAGTTTCACGTGGCTCTCATAATGAGCCGTACTCCGTGCAGCGCAAGCGCGAGGAGCAGTGACGTCACACGGCGCACAGCTGGCGGGGCAGAGCCGTCGTCGCCGCAAGCTCCGCTGCCATTGCGCGCGCCTCGCCAATCTGTGCAAGCGCGAGGAGCAGTGACGTCACACGGCGCACAGCTGGCGTGCCGGAGCCGCCGCGGGCTCTACCGCCACTGCGCGCGCCTCGCGGGTCTTCGCATTCCAGAGGAGTGACGTCACAGCCGCGGCAGACGCACTGGCGCCACCGCGTGCCCAGCCCTGTGCCTCCGTTGCGCAGTAGCCAAGTCTGACGCTGCACCGGAGCTGCTTGATAGCGCCTCTCATTTTGTGCGCATAAGCTCACGCTACGTATATCCTGGCATAGCCGAGCTAAGCCACCGCAATTTTTTGTGACCGCCGCCACGTCCTCCACGTCTGTTAGTCTTTGGTCAAAATTTATTTTACTCACTGCCTCTCTGCTCTCAAATGATGACCAGCCCACATCACTCTGCACTCATTCGTTTGGAGTGTTCCCATGTGCCCCTAGGGCTATCCTGCCAACGCTCCTTTGTCCTATCTCTAATTTCACCTGAACTTCAAAACTCATGCACAAGACTGCATTACCAAAGGTCAATTTTGGTACCATTACTCTTTTCCATACTCCCAGCACCATTTCCTATCTATTAAAGCTCCATAACTCCATAACGCACTGTGCTTCATGATGGCCGAATTCATTTTACCCTTACCAATTTTTATGTCTCATATTCCTCGAGGTATTTCTTTCCTTCGTTGATCCACACTCCCAGATATTTGTACTTGCCCACCATATCTATCTCTATGTTCTGCACCTTTAAAGGATGTCCCTTGATGTCGTTGAAAAACACAATTCCAGATTTTGTTCTGCTAAATTTAAATCCAAGAGCGTCCCCTTCCATGCCACAGATTACAATCAATTTCTGCAACTCTTCTCGGTTATCTGCTAAGAGTACAATATCATTTCTGTATGTTAAGCTTGGCAATTCCTGCCTCACTGTTTTCCCTCCCTCTATGTACAATATATTGAAGCCCAATTCACTTTCCTCTAGTCTTTTCTCCATTTTTCTGAAGCATATTTTTGCCTAATTCTTTTTAAGTATATCATGAAAAGTGAAGGCGACAGGGGCATCCCTACCTGAGCCCACACCTTATTGGTGCTGGCTCTGTGGTTTCCGCCTCCCGTGTTATAGTTACTGTATTGTACATGTACACTTCCTGCAAAAACCTCACCAATTTCATATTCAAACCATTCCTTTAGCAGTGTCCACAAAATTTTCAGATTTACGTTATATGCTCCCTGTATGTCTAAGAATGCCATCCATAAAGGCTCGTTCACACTCTTGTAACCGAGAACTGACCGAGAGAGACAAGACTAGTTTTTAAGCCTCTTGCGACGTCTTAGAACCGGGTGCGCTGTTCCGGAGCTGGCCCTAAGACGTTGTAGGAGGCGTAAAACCGGTCTTGTCTCTTTCTAGTTGCAACTATGTGAACGGCGCTAACGGTCGTGGGCTTGTCTGCGCTATTTCTATACATTGCGTGACTGCATACAAAAATTACAACAAAGAAAACCATTCTGGAGTTCTCCTAACATTTCTTCTCTTTCTGCCCATTCTTCTACTGCATTGCTACAGTGCATTGCTGCATTGCTACAGTGGCGGATCCAAGGGGGGGAGGCCCGCCCCCCTCCCAAACAAAGTCGACCCCCCTCCCCCTTCTCGGAGGGCAATTTGACATGGTGGAACCCCTTGTGCACGAGAAAGAATGGGAAAATAGTATCCTTGCAAATTTTCCGCCCCCTAAAACGGAGTTCTGGATCCGCCCCTGCATTGCTAGTCTGTAGTAGGACAGATGTTACCGTTATCGGGTGGTGGGATTTGATGCTGTCCCTGTCGGCTTTACCCTTGTACAGTAGCCTCGTCCTGCTTTGCTGTCAAGCCTCGGATACCTCTCTCCCAACAAAATTCTTTTCCATGTTTGTTGCAGCATAAATTTTGCTCTTTTGCCAAGGATTTTCACAAGTCTCATTAGTATGCCATCTGGTCCAGTTGATGTTTTTGCTGACATCCTGCTTTCGGCTCTTTTCCATTTTTTTTAGTGCTATCTGTAGTACTGCATTAAGGTCTGGTTAGCGATCACTACAAGCTATTCTTTTAGTGATTTCTGGATGCTCTAGATCTGAAAACATTTTCCTCAATTATGCTCCTATTATACTGGTATGCCTCCTCTCCTCCCTGTGTCCCATTACCAGTAGCTAATGAGTGGTGACAGGTCTGTGTCCTTCCATCTTGTGAACTCATGTGCTCCCAAAGCTTCTTGGCATGCATTTCTATCATTTCAGTTAATTTCCTTGTCCATTTCACTTTGTCTTTTCCGATCTTGTCCTGGATCAAAGCATATGCCGCTTATTTCTTCTCCTGGAAGTCCTTTCCTGGCAGTCAAAATCCTGAGGGGTGGAGAATATGGTTCCTGACCTCATGGGGTTTTGAGCCATCTCATTAGCAAACCGGTAGGCCTGCATACTCCCTTTGCATCTAATTAAAAATAAGACTACGACGCAATTACACCTACCTTTTCAACGTAATAACCAGTCCCGATGTCGACTGTTACCTTGTTCACATCCGCAAGCTTGCCTGGAACATACATCTGCAATCGGTGGGATTAAGGCCAAATGCTTGGACAACACGAGAACTCTTTCAGGTATCAATCCGGTACAATTCACCCGAACGACGACCACCCACAGACAAAGTCATGATTCAAGAAGCATGGTAAGGATACGGAGCTTGTCAACGGAACAAGTATTTCTTTTCCTTCATTCGACGGCCTCAGCTTTTCCAGTGAGCTCTCGGACTCCTGGAATTTTGCTTGCACACCCTTCAACTGCTGCAATGACGTGCTGAAAGGTCCAATTCCTAAAAATAACAAAATATTACGTTTAAATTAGCCGGATAATCATTATTTCATGGGCCTGGGTACTATTCCAAGCTCGGGGTAAAGCCTGTTGCGTAGGTTGAGTAGGAGTGGTCTTCCTTCTTTGGTAAGGGTCGAAAATGAAGCAACTTCAATTGATGCACGACTCTGATCGATACATTAATTGTTCCACCTTATAGCTTCGCTTTCTTGCTTTTTAATTACTGAACTAGGTTAATTTCTAAAGAGTAATAGGGCCCAAACCCAATTTGGTATCAGGGAGGTTATCTAGCTGGGGTCAGTGACCAAGGCGTAAAAGTTTTAAATATAGTAAGTTCGGCTCAAGCAACTGCATCAATAAAGAAAATGTTAAGGTTACCTGTTCTATGTGCTGCTTTAATTGGGCTAGCGCCAATATCCAGCATAGAGATTGACAGCACGTTCTGCTTGTCTCCGGCCATTTTTGTTATTTCCGCTAACATTCACACTGTCATAGGTTTTGTGGTTCTTGCGAAAACAATCCTACAACGGCGCCACCGATGTTTCAATAATTTTAAAATATACATGAGCATGAGATATCTTTGTTTCATCTAAACAAAACGTCATAATAACATTGTATTTATTTTTTTAGATTTGAAGCTGTACTAGTGTATAAGTAATTATATTATAAACGAACAAAATTTCTAAATAAATTTTGTGTCATGTTTGACGTCACGTGACAGCTGTGGCTGAAATTTAATGACGTTATCGGACGGCATGCGATAGGGTGGTTTGTTTGAAATTTGTGTAATAGCCTTATTAATATGCGAGTACACTGGGTCAGTTTACCTTTAGTTCTACATTATCTGATAATCTCATGCACATTTGCCGAGTCCGCGGATACTTGTCATGACGAGAGGGCTTCGCCGGAAGGCTCCTGTCCCGTGTCAAGAAAGTCCCTTCGGCCCAAGTGAGTTTTGTGCGCCCGATCCGACGAGATCGAAACTGTTAATTACAGTCTCTGCTCTGTTGCCATGCACAAACGAGTTTCTTGGTGCTGCATGTTGAAGCCTTTACCCAATCATAAATAAAACACGATCACGGTTAATCTCAACGCGTTGGGACCTGACCCTTTCTAGTCTAGTAGCGCAACTACCGAATATGTTTTTGAACGAATACCCGTGAGCCATTTACGCGTCTGTATAAACATACATTGTGCAGTAAAACACAAACAAACAGAAAAAACATTGGATTTATTGAAGTTGCTGAGAAATGCTCGCCTCGGTACTTTGACGAGCCTGACTTGTCTTGCTCTTCCCGAATGAAGCTCTGTGAGGTTCTTTCACAGCACAAACGCACGTACAGGAAGCCAGTGTTGAAAGACCGCATTACTTGTTTCCAGGAAGTATGTCTTGTACGATGTCAACGCCGGTAGAAGGGTTCAACCTGAGGAGGGACGTGTACATGCGAGTAGCTCGGCTGGTGCATCAGCTCAACGAAGGCTCCAAGACGGCAGAGTGGGTGCTTGTCCTGCCGCCGTGGGGCCCCCTGTACCACTGGCGGACTAAGGACTTCGGCTTTCAGGCCAAGATCCCATGGAAGGAGTTCTTTGACGTCGAAAGCTTGGCTGCCTATGTCCCCGTGATAGAGTTTGAAGACTACCTTAAGGGTGACTTAAGGCTTGCTTGCTTTTGTGTGCCTGATTGTCATCCTGGATGCATCCACCTTTTAAGTCTGAGGTTTGTCAGTGAAAGAAACTAAACACAAATGGACTCCCGGGAGGAGCTAATGGCCAATGTCCTTTGGCGGTCGAGTTTTTTTCCCCCGGAAGATGTTTCCCAGTGGTTGGGTTTTGCTTTCAGAGGAATAGTAAAAAAAATGGTCAATGTGCAGGGTTTTTGTTTAATTACCTAACGGGAGGACATAAAGTGCTTGTGAGCCGTTTAAGGTTTAGAAGCATCGAATGGAAGTATTGAAGTAAAAAAGTTGACATTTTCTTCCATTCGGTTTCATTTTGGTGCGTTCGTTTCTGCGACATTCCAGCAGTTTCAAATTCTGAACAGGAGGTACCGTACTGAGCATCTCCTTCGGATAATAAGCTCTCATCCTCTGAATTAAATTTTGATAAATGTCAAAAGTCTGAGTCGGAAGAGCCGGCCCTCCAATTGCCCCTACCGCTAGAGCAGCCGACATGCACCCATCTCTCGCGCGTATCACGTGCGCGCGGAGTGTTTAATTTCAAAACTATAAATAGCCCAGCAAGGCAAAACACTGTCTGAATATAACGTTTATAGTTTGCCACAGACGTAACAATTAACAGCACCTCTCACAGTATGCGCGGGTTTTGCGTTTAGGTGTGCACTTTCAAATGTGTAATCACCGCCGCACATGTACAGACTACAGTGACGACCGTCAAAGGTTAAACAAGGTCAAAAGGGTTGCTATGTGGAGTGCAAGTTCGTCTGCTTCTTTTGCAGGGGTTGTGGTGACGTCAGAACGCCGAGCTGTGATTGGCTCTGATTAAAGGATAGTGGGTAGACCTCAAAGCAAGCTCCCTTGAGAGTATACCCACCACCTTTCAATCGGAGCTCGGTGTTGTGATGTCACCCAGAACCCTGCAAAGAAGCAGACAAACTTGCACTCTGCATAGCTTGGTTACACATGAGATTGCCGTTCAAGCACGATTCTGTGGAGCCTCGGAAACTTTGGAATTGACTGGAAAAATGTAAGATACCGAGCAAGCATCCACACTTGCAAGTTTACTAAACTTGCTATTTCACTAGGTTACTGGCTACATTTTGATAGAGCTTCCAAATAACTACCCTTTTTGTGAAAGCCACAAATTCCATGTCACGCTTTGTGTTTCTTTCTTTTTATTGTAACTGAGTCGCAAGTTTTGGAAAACAATATCTAAATGGTAAACAAAAAAAAAAAAGATTTCTTTTTGTAGCCACAAACCAAAATGGTTCTCTGCTCTGAGCTCTTTTATAAATGGTGGCAAGTTCTGGGTTGAAAGTGCTGCTTCTTTGATTTGTCAGTATACACCTTTAATAATCAATTGGTACAGATCTAAGAGGTGTTGCACTCCGCTCGAGGAAGATGAGGAAAGAAGGAGGAAGAAGAGGATTAGAGCGAGAGGAGGATAGTCAAAGAACTACCCCAAAAATTTGTTAATAAAAAGAGGAAAACATGGAAATGCCGCCTGTTTTGGGGGACGGGGCGGCACCCGTGTCACCATTGTCCCTGACTGGCCCGCTGGCTACGTGTTTGTTCGCATCTGTTTTTTGCTTTTTCCCTCTGTCTTTCTTATTGGCACCGTTTTTTGTGTTTGTAAAACGCACATGCATGATGAATGGCTCCGTAAACAGAATTGAATAGGGTCAACCAGAGACATATATGTGCCGCACAAACCCTTGCTTACTATGCTTTCGGAGTCGTCGCGGCGGCACCTACTGGGGTCCAATTTCGGTTACAGCGACGGCCAAAATTGAGATCTAATTTGTTTCTCACGGAGCGAGCTAAGATATTGCTTGCAATGGGTCGTATGCTTCGAAATGTCATTCACAAACAAAAACAAAACGTAAAAACACCGCAAATCGTCTTCTAACAAACGGAAAAATGAAAAAAATAAAAAGAATGTATCGTCTGCTACGAGCCGATTGCCTCAGTAAAGTGATATTAGGTACAAGCTGAAATTTGGGATCGTCCTACCCCCTCCTCTCGCTCTAATCCTTCTCCCCCTCATTTCCTCCTCTAATTTGATATCAATCTAATCCTCCTCTCCCTCATTCTTTCCTCCTCTCTAATTCGGTATCACTCTAATCCTCCTCTCTTCCCTTCTTTCCTCCTTTCTAATTCTTTTCTCCCTCCTCTTTTCCTCCTCGAGCGGAGTGTGACACCTCTTAGATCTGTACCAATCAACTAACTGTTACGTGGGCCTGCATCTAATTGTTTGTTTTGTTCGTCCGTAATGGCGACGGATTGTCATGCTTGCTTCCAGATGTTGGGCCGTCGATTGACAAGGTCTACTATCTGCAGCACCACCCGAGTACATTCACGTCGAGCACGTGGGAAGAAAAGTATGAGGAAGACTCGTGCCAGGAAGAAACAAATTACATCAAGGAGGTTCCAGAGGGGTTCAGTGGATGGTTCTGGGGTTACCACAACACACTGGCCAAACAGTTCACTTGCCTGTCCGTCCAGGGGACAGGGTCTACCTTGAAACCATTGCTTTTAAAGCACCTCAACGACACGTTCGTGACAATTTTTTCTTTTATTATTTTCAATCGGTCTAGGCTAAAGACCTAAAGACGAGCGAAGCTGTTTTGTAATGCTGGCTGTCTTCTGGATGATAGGATAGTATGAGTGCCTAAAACAAGCGCCAAAAATACGCAAGGGTCAAGAAAATTGACGTTACATGGTGCTCATATCGTCTACTTGTCCTTGTGTACTTCTTAGCCCCCTTTTAGGTGGTCCTGAACCAACTGGCCCGAATTGCCGTTTAAATGTAGTACGAGTGGTTTCCAATCGGAGCTTGCTTTTTGCGAACATTATGTCTGCAGCTACAGTCTTTCGCAGATTAGCATAGCTGAGTATGAGTAAAACTTGCCGAAACTTTAAATGGCATGCAACTACCAAGAGTGTGAAGGACGAGTAAGGCCATCATCAAACCGAAGAGACGAGTGTTTGTTGCTTCACCCGCTCGTCGTCCGACCAAAACGGCAGAATGCAGCCATTGTCGGCCCAATGTCAGATCCGAGCGTGGAGCTTGTTAATGTTGTTTTGTTTCTTGGATACTTAATTTCAATACTTGCATGCAATGTTTCAAGCTCTGTTTCATAGTCTGGGCAAAATTCTGACAGAGTGACCCTTAGTTGTCTTAGTACTGCATGGAAATCGAGATGCGTCCTTTCATCGCTAAAGTGAAGACTGCCAAATGTGATCCTCTCTTTTCCAGTGCCATTATGCTAGATCGTGCAGAAGTTATTCTACATGATGTTTTTGGAGATGCAGTTTACTGGGAGGTAAACTGCCCCCATTGGAATTCTGCTTTTAATTTTCAATGCTTTTTTTATCAGCATGGAGGCAATAGTAAAAGTTTGTTAGCAGCTTGCTTGATAACTTTGAAGCAGAGACAGAACAAGTACCAGGGCTTCATCATTACTTTCTAGTCTCTCTTGGCTCCTGCACTAATCACTCTTTTCCCAGTGTCTACAGATCAATAAAATTCCATGATTTAGAATTCTATGTTATCCTGGGTATGAATATTTAATAAATGAAACTTTCACTTGAGATAGTCCTATTATGGAAATGTGTAACTTACCTTAGTTATTTTTTCATCTGTTAACCTTATGTGGGCCTGGTTTATTCAGTAATACTGTCTATCCAGCTACAAAAAAAGGAGATCCCATTTTCATTGTTTTGTGTCCATATTGCCAGCCTCCCCACAAATGTGGCATTCTCATGGCTGAGCAGAGTTTATGAGTGTAATTGAGGCTTAAAAGGGCACTAAAGAGGATTCTCTGATCGTCTGTTCTTGGTCATGATTGACTCTACGGGCCCTGAGCATCCTAGAGATCCAAAAATTAAAATCGCACGACGCTGATTTCTTTATTAAAAACATTATGAAAGGTCAGGACACACCCCTTTCTGAGCTGATTTTTCCCCTCAGCAAAGGCGGGCCATACCCCAGCAGCGGTGTTGGCGCAGTGACGATGGGCCCTCATTGGCCAATCACAAGCCGCCTCTCCGCAAAACGCAGCTTGCGATTGGCCCTACGAGTGCCGATTGTCACTGGCCTGACAGCGCTGCTGGGGTATGCCCCGCCTCTCCTGAGCGGAAGGATCAGCTCGGAAAGTGGTGTGTCCCGAACTTTCATCACGTTTATAATAGGGAAATCGGCGTGACATGATTGTAAATTTTGGATTTTTAGGATGCTTAGGGACCGTAGAATCAGTTATGACCAAGAACCAACGATCGCAGAATCCTCTATAGTGCCCCTTTAAGTGTACAAGTATTAACTTGGTGCTGAAACTTTTAGGTAATATAGGTGAAATATGCGACTAATCAATCCAAGCCTCGCGAATAGCGTAAAATCCGAAGGATGTGGATACTGAGACGGAGCATGAGGTAATCTGTGTCACTAGATTGCTGTTTGCTGTTTGCTATGCTTTGTACATCTTGGTAAACCTCACAAATTCGCTACTGCATCACTTTTTCTGTCGCCCGTACCGTCTTTAGTATCGGGCCAAACAACTTTGCTTTGGCACCTTTTCAGATAAGGCGCAGCATGCGCTTTTCCAAAGACCTCCGAGACTTGGCAGACGCCTTTCGCCGTGACGTTCTAGACTCTGAGGACGAGAGAGATGGTACGGTGCTTGAGCCCGACTGGAGAAAGACAAGGCGGGGCACTGCAGTTGGAGGCCCCTTTCTGGCGGTCCACCTCAGGCGGCAGGATTACCTGAGCAGCCGGCCCAAGGATGTACCGGACCTCCGCTGGGCCGCTGAGCAGATACAGGCACTGCTCGACAGACTCAAGCTCACCAAGGTCTTCGTGGCCACCGACGGGACGGCAGATGGTGAGCTGTCGCGGGCTCCTACGCTTGTTCGTCGAGCACACCGTTAAAGAGACGCCAAAACAGAAGTTGGCTGCGGACAACCAGATGACCTATCTCCCGCATGCAAAGGACCTTTTTCGACTAAAGAGCGCCGTCTAGGGGTTTGTCTGCGAACTACAAACGAAGGGAAGCCTAACGTGCTTCCGCCCATTGGAACGTGTCGGCATCATGCCGTCAAATTGGTTTGAATTTGTTCATATGGCCCCTACTACCGATGCTCAAAAAGGAATGATTGAAAAAGACTAAATACACGCAAAGATGGCTGCTGAATATGTTGGTTGTGCGGGACGGAAATTGGCAACAGCGGGAAGGAAGGCCACGGGAGGAGGGTGTACCCATGCGCAGCAGCAGCTTACTGAAAAAAAGGTCCAATATCACTGCAGTATATCTTCCTTTTTTGTTTTGCTACCTCTGAAGCTTACAGATTCTTCGTTTAACCTGTGCCATGCCTGAGTAGGTGGATAGTCTATGTTAAGAAGAGTAGAATAAAATGCTGCCTGCAAATTCAAGAGGAGAAATTGTGTCAGGTTTCGGCTTGTAAGTGCCTCGAAATTAGCGCAGTTTTTCACGTGCAAAAAATAGCTCATTAATTGTGTTGTAGAATTTCAGACACTGAAGTCCTACATCCCGGGAGCTGTACGATACGAGACCAGCTTGGAAACAAAGAAGAAACTAAAGGACGGAGGTCTTGCCATTATTGACCAGTGGATAGCTGCACATGCAAGGTCAGCTGCTCCTCGACAAAGTACTGTGCATCACACAGTTGTAATGTCTACTTGTTTAGTTCCATATGACATGGACTATTTACTTTTAAGAAAACAGTTGTGCCACTTTGAAGTAAGAAGGATGGCCATCTTCTGCTAATGTAGTAGATAACCTGTCATTTTTCACACACAGAAATTATCTGGGAAGCAAACATTGTTGTAATAAGTGGTATCCCTTGTATGAGGTTTGCTGTTATTGGATTAGACCACTAGCCCTGGGCTGTTACGTGTTACAGTAGTAGGAAAGAAATTCAAGTTAGTTTGCCTGGACAATGAAGGCATAGAAGTCATTTTCATTTACTCTGCCAGAGTCGAAAACACACAAAAGTACTATATACAAATTAAATGATTAAAGGTCACAAATGTTAATAGTAATCAATAAAAAAAAAAAGAAGACATTATCACAAAAATCTAAATTTGTCACTGTCTGGCACAATCTTTTAATACCCGTGTCAGACGGCGTTCTAAAGATCTTTTTCACTTAGCTCCTTTATAAAATCGGCGAACCAGCGCACGCTGTAGGGCATGTGCGCACTCAACATCGCGAACAGATTGGCCGATTTTATAAAGGAGCTTAGTGAAAAGGATCTTTAGAACCCCGTATGACACAGGTATTAGCTTCTTTAGCGTAGGTTATGTTTTAGTTTCAGCTTACACAAACATTTACCTCACACAAATCGGGGAAGTTCTGTTACAAAATAGGAAAAGGGAACAATAGACATAAAAGGATGATGAATATATGTGACACAATCTTTCACATGCATCCTTTCTTCATCTTCCTAGTATCTTACTAATGACCACTTACCTACACTCAATTGAAAGCTTTTACAGTGGAATCTCGTGAATTAAAATTCTCTCAATTTAAACTCGCAGATAATTCAAACTAACGTGTAGGTGCCGTCCTATGCGTTTCTAGGAAGGAAACTCCCAGTAATTCAAACTTTGCATTATTGAAACAAAGTTCTGGTCCCCCTCGGGATCAAATTAATGAGGTCAAATTGTACACCTCTTTTGAATGCATACACGCGAGCGAGTTGGCTTGGCAAAGTGCTCTGGTCACTGACAGGGCGAGGACGGCGGGGAGGGGCTTCAGTTGTCCCGCCTCCAGCGCGAGCTTCCTAATTTTGACAACACTTCAATGTCTTGTTCACCTTGAGCGCACAGCAAAAGCAGGCCGGAAGGCATGGTGCGTCTGGTGGGGGCCAGGTGTTTGAGAGGCATGCCTGCCAACCTCACTCTGTCACCGACTATTGTTGCATGAGTGCATGCTCTCGACAGTGAGGCATACAACTTGTGCGACGCGAAGCACGAGTACTGTTGCACTTTTTACCATGTAGTTAGTACTACTTCATTTTGTAAACAGTCGCACCCCTTCAACTTTCAGGTACTTTGTGGGCACCTACGAGTCCACATTTTCTTTTCGAATTCAGGAGGAGAGGGAGATCTTGGGGTTTGATGCAGAAACTACATTCAACAGACTCTGTGGAGATGGACAGAAGACCTGTGTTCAGCCTACAAAGTGGAGAATAACCTACGAGTGATTTTTGCTTCTTCGCTTGTTTTCTGCTGCCAAGGCATGAAAGTGGAAGCCTGTTTCTGAAGAGGAGTAGCAAGCATGGACTAATATCTCGGTTGTATATATCTCATTCTGTGCCATCTTAAGAGTCCTGTCACTTTCGATGATCAATAAATGGCAATGCTTTCTTACCATGGTTGCCTTGAAATCACCTCGAAGGCCGACATACAATCTCGGTTTTCTGCAGGGAAGATAATCCTCTTAGCGCTCCCCTCCTCTAAGCTGAGAGGGAAGCCATGTTGGGGCAAGGTAAAAAGTGGAGAGGATATGGAAAAGGGGGAGGCAAGCAAAAGTGGAAAACGCGAAGTGTATGTTGGTCTTTTAGTTACCAGCACACAAGGGCCAGTGTAGATCATTAAATTGCAGAAATGTATATAAATAGACAGATTTTGTCAGCCAATTTGGATACGCCGCCGCAATGCATAAAGGGAACTTTAAGCTTGAGGCATAAAGATTGCCAAGGTTTCACTATGGTGCTTTGTTTGCACATCCCTCAATTTCACACCAAAGCATGCACATAGTCATAATATTTTCAACTTATTTTATGAACACTTTACAACATATTGAAAATTAAGATACAATACTTATTATATGAAAAAAAAAAGCTACGAAACATGTCAAATAAACACGTTTTGCCCACGGATTAGCAAATTATTTTTTTAACAAACTATAAAATGGTGCAAATATATCAAAATTAGCACCATTAAATGAATTTTACGAATATAAAAATATAAGCTTAGCCATAATTGTAGGTTTATGGAAATGGCCAGCTGAACGAAAATAAACCTACACATTACGAAAAAAAGGTACTCAACATACACACGAAGAAACAAGTTACGCCGCTGAACTAAACTCTTTTCGTTATCCTCCTCTGCTACTATTAACCCACATTGTGTGAAACAGTTTCTTCTTCACAATTCACACTGAAGTTTACCCCTCAAGGAAGATATTTTCTTTATGAAGATTTCTACATAAGTGTAGTTGTGGTAGTAATGCAGAAATGTAGCTGATTTCTCTAAATGTGGCAAAATTGCATGTTGATATTTTGAAACTCCACCTTTTTTTTTTAATTTTATAATCTCCTTAATTTGTGATGGCAAAACATTGAGTAGCATACAACCTGCAAAAGAGAAAAATGACAACAAACCTTCACTCAAATTGAGGCATTTTCTATAACCGACAAAGGCTGTACAGCGGTGCTGCTCTATTGTAGGGTGTAGAAAGTTGTACTGTCCCTAGCTTAGCCTTGTATTTGTTTCATTGCGTTTTACTTACGAAGGGCTCTCGGCACACACCACTGCAGCCTACAGTCGAGAACTGTGTGCACAGCCCTGAAACCTAAAGCCCACTCACAAAGAAGGTCCGTCACCGTAAAAACAAGGCGAGGGAAGTAGTATCTGGAAAGTTGGTATCTTGGTATTGAACATTATGTGATGGCAAACAAACTAGCTTACTATTTCTAAGTATTGATGCATACCATACAAATTACAATGGAATACAAGTTGATAACCACAACAGTTTTGTTGGGTGTTTCCATGCAAGTTAATATAATGAGAGTCCAGGTCATATTGCGTATATTTCTGTAAAATATATGGTATATGAAAGTCGTGTCCTTGGGAGAAGCACTGTTTCACAAATTGCAGGCCAAACCGTTCCTGTGAAAACTGCATTGCACAGAAAAAAAGGTTGATGTAGTTTTGGTCCCTGCCAAAGGACGAATTTAGGAAAAGAGAATGGTTTTTGATAGGATTGGACTGTAATTACTTTCAGTAATCAACTTCATATTGAATAAATTAAAAGGTAAACACTGTCGGCATCATAGAAAACTTATATCCATCCACAATATAAATACAAGAAGCGCACAGCATTTTACGGCGCTCTGAGAAAACGCTAAATTTGGAGTTGGACGTGTCTTAAAAGCAGGATAAACACAAGTATAAGGCTAAGCTAGGGACAGCACGACTTTCTACACCCTACGATAGAGCAGCACCACTGTACATTCCTTGTAGATTCTAGAAAATGTCCTATCAAGAAGACATACGCGCAGCAAAGCCCCTATAACTAAGAGCAAGCTTCACTTCAACTTGAGATGAAGGTTTGTTATCATTTTTCTCTTTGGGTGGTCATATGTTACTCACTGTCTTGCCATCATACGTTATAAGTCACTGCAAACGAATAAGGAGAGTATCGATGAAATAAACATGGGAGTTTTCTAGATACTGACTTGCAAGTTTTGGCACATTTAGAGAAACTCAGCATTTCTGCATTAATAACACTACGAATGATGGATTACAGCATATGATTGCTTCATGTAAATCGTTGTAAAATGCGCACTTTGATATATTTTGCACCATTTTGATATGAAGCACGTGTTGTTGGAAAATAGTTTGCAAATGTCTCCTAAAACATGTCTTACTTGACATGTTTTATAGCTATTTATGCATAAAATAAATTTTTTTTTGCAATTATTGAAGTACATGTTGTAAAAAGTTCTAGTAAAAATAAATAGAAAAACAAATATTACTACGTGCACGCTAGTGGTTGCAAAGTACAATAGTGAAACCTTGGCAATCTCCCTGCCATGGAAAGTGGGAAGTGCACCCGCTGTCCGCGGTGCAGAGGACAGTAAGCAGCGTGCTCCGCTCCTGTGCGATGCGATATGGCTGAAAGCAGAGCGTCAAATACGTGAGTGGGAATTTCCGCTCCCCTTCCTCTTCTGGGCCTTTGGCCGTGCCCGACACATGACCAGAGAGGGGGAAGGGAGGGGCGGCAGAGAGCGCACCACCCTCTCCTTTTACCGGTGGGCGGGCCGCATTGCCATGGCTTGTCTGTAGGGTGGCGTTCCTTAGAACTATGACGCAAGCCAGCCAATGGGAATTTAGTCCTCAATTCAGTTGCTACAGGCAACGCCGGCTTTGTTCTATGGAACAAGGAATTTAGGTGCCGTTTTCTTACGGAGTTTTTTGCGGCTTCAACGCTGATAACGCCGGTATTCCATGGAACAGTTAATGCTCTCGCGTTAATATGACCTGTGCCCATCGTTGTACGATCCAATGTGGAAACACCGTTTAGTCTTTCTGCACATGCCACAACCTCACGGAGCTCAGTGCATGCAGAGCACAGGACGTCTCAAGCACTGCCGCCTGTGAACTAAAAGCTGGCAGCTTCATGCATGCACTGAACACTTGGTGAAATCGGCCTATTGAATCATTCTTTTCATTGGGACTTTGAAGCAAACAAATTGTGAGGCATGAAAGACTAGAAAATGTCCAAAGATGGTGCTATGTTTGTCATTTTTTCCCCACCCTGCTCCGTTCACCAACAGGCTTGCATGTTTATTAAAAAAAAAGCTTCGATAACAAGCAACTAGCAGATTCCAGGGTAGCAAACAACATGCTTCTTCCAAAGAATTTGTGTTTTACAAGCACAGTCAAAGCTTTACACTACAAAAGACAGACCCTGAAATGTTCCTTCATTTTATTTTATTTACCAAAGCAAGAAAACAACTGTAATACGTCCCAGACACATAATTCTCCAAACATGAATTATTCACATATGCCTTTAAAAAAAAAACGCCACTCGATCTCCTCACACAAAAAAAAAAAAACACACAAAAAAGACAACAGAACAATAGTAAATATAAATGTGCTTTCACACCCTCAGTACAAAGCCTATCATACATTCTGCTGCAACAGTATCCTTAAATGAATGCTGCTCAGATGATGACTCTTGAAACTGGAGTAGTACTGTCTTCCCCAACCCCGTTACTAATAATACACAACTTTTCTTTTGGGAAAAAAAAAAAAAAAGAAAGAAAGAAAAACAGGCCTGCATTGCACACAGGCTGGCTGGAGGGCATTCATTGCAGATGTGTGAAAAACCATTCTTGCTTTCCATTTTCTTGACAAGTTTGTTTTAGAGTTCGTAGAGCAACGAAGGACTTTGGAAAAGAATTGGTTATCCTACACACTTCTTGATGTTTTCTTTCCCTTGACAACTACTGGCCTGTCCTTTATGAAGCCCTTCTTCTTTCTTGATGTCTGCAAAAAGCAGATGAGATGGTGAAGTCTCAAATCCACTCAAACACTAATACAGTGCACATATGAGAATGCAAACAGGCTGAACTGAATACATGCCATAGTTCCTTGAGGTTAGATGCAAAAGTACTGTCGTTTATGAATGTCATAAACCTGCTGAAGTTTGAGTTCAATGATTCGTCTTTTTATAACTTTGACAGAAGTTTGACTATTATAAGTTTGTCAGAAGTTCTACTAAATGAAAAGGAGCTGGTATTGCCTGGAGGAGAGGTACAGCATTTTAACAAACAAACTACTCATCATTAAAACCTTATATGTTTGCTTTTATATTGTGTAAACATTGTGAATTATTCTCTAAAATTTAAAACAAGCTACTCTGTAAATAATATACATATATATATTTTTCATAACCACTCAAACCTTGAGATTCTTACAAAAGTTTGTGATGTTCCTATTCTTATCTTAATTTTGCTTTACTCAGTGATGCGTCCATCTTTACCCAGCTATACTACTTTGCCCAAATTATGTGTACGAGATGGATAAGCTGCTGTGTGTTCCCACAGGCAAAAGAATTGCTAAAGCTCTGCCCAACCTTATTGTTCAGTTCCTTCAGTTACATGTCTTTGACTATACTCCAAGTCACTAGTTGCGTGCAGTACAGGCGAAGGCAACGCCAGGTGAGGGGAGAAAGGGCAAGCACTAGGAGAGCTGGGGAGGAAGAGAGAAACCTCCTCCCTCTCTAACGTTCTTAGTGCTCTTCCTTTCTCCCCTCGTCCTCCACTGCCCTCCTCTCCCGCCCCGCCTTCCTTGTGCTCGCTCCTTCTCTCTTCGCCTGGCGTTGCCTTCGCCTGCACTGCACACAACTAGTGACATTGAGTATAAGGTGCGCACCTTTGGTTTGTGGCAATTATATTTTCTATCACTTCAATCTTGCTCTGCATGTGCTTGAATAATATCTATTGTATACTATTCAAACAAAACAGACCGCCAAGATCTCTAGGTCGACAGGCCAAATTTGACCTGTTGCGAATCCTGAATGAGCAATCTCAGTGTTTGCAACATTATGGTTTTTTGTGTTAGCTGCCATATAAACAAAGAAATAGCATGATTATCCTATCTGCAAAGGGAAAATTACTATGATTTCAACGATAAATCTGCTATTGTGAGCTATCCATCATTTGAAAACACGTTCACATAGTATACTGACACTGCACCTAGCTTTGTCTCATGATTCTAAACTTGGTTACTGAAGCATATATGCAATGTGCTTGCATAATATAACTCCAGCAGAAATCTCCCTGGGCAGCCTTGGCTGGCAACTCCCACTTGAAGGGTTACTTAGCTTTCGAGTTCCAAGAAAACTGATCGCCACTTTGAGACTCCCAGTTCTTAGTCCATGCACTTTGCACTTGCATAACATAATAAATGTAATGAGTGCCAGAAATGATAGTAAGTTGGAGTCGTAGCTAGGTAACACTTTTCACAGCTCATTTTCAGCGGTACCATGCAACAATAGACTTTCACACAGTGGTGTTGTGAAATCGTCCACTTCAGTAGCCCCAAGGCCTCAAAGCCCTTCTGCTCTGTGCAATTGGTTTACAAAACAGAATCATGCTTTACAGGGAAGACTCATTTAAAAGTGCATTAACTTCTGGTAACACCTGTGTCACACAGGCCCCACCTCCCCCCCCCCCAATGACATTCAGCCAAAGGCCGGGCTGAAGAACCGCTAACTGATCTTTGCTCAGAGTTCTATGTACAGAGTATGTACTGAGTGTGACACAATTAGGCTCGGTACTTCAAACACCTGTTCCGAGCATGTACCGATCGCAACACAGTTAGCTCAAGCAAGCAACTGCTGTATACCGGTCTTTGCTCACAAATGAGTGACTACTTAATCAAGAATTAGAGGAGGGCACTTAAGCTTCGCCTTTAAGGGGGACACGGCTCCTTGAAACAAAAAAATGACAAAAAAATCGCATTTTTGAAATTATGTTTTTTAATATCTACAGGCACTTTCGCATCTTTTCTCTAAGTATTATCGCAAAATACGCCCTATTTATTTTGGGGTACTGATTTGAAGTATCTAAACGGAGATGCTTCCTCCGAAAAAAAGCAAAAAAAATGGTACAATTCGACCGCCGGTAGCTCGAGAACAACGCGATGGAAGGGAGACATCTTGGTCTCATTTGAAAGCTCCGCTCCCGCTCTTTCTTCTCCCGCCATTCACGATGCTAGACGGCGATTGGCCGCCGAGAACGAAGCACAAATAAAAAACTAAATCTTGCCACGCGGTTGGCTGTTTCGGATCACGTGTGCAAATGGCGCTTTCTCATTGGCCGTTAGGGTTACGCGGCGTCTGCTCGTTGTTTCTGATCCGCCATCTTGTTTGATTCTCGTGCGCGTCTCTGACCATGCCGATCACAACAACTCCACAGAGAAAGTTTCACACAACCCACAAGTTCGGGAAAAAACGAAAAAAGCGCCAGAAAAAGCTACTCCACGGCGCAGTTCAACTTCCCGCGAGCCTAAACGTCGACGACGAGGTGCGGGAGCCCGAACGCGAAGATGTCGCATCGACGGCGCCGTCGACATCCGTGACTTCAAGCGAGCGAGTGCGGCTCGACACGGTGATGCTCAGCGCTTCCGAGATCGACGAGAGAGAAAAAAAGCCGAGGAAAAACTCAAAGAACTTTCGTCGACGTCCGCTACGACGCGGAAAGCTGCCCTGATGGCCGGCGTCTCGGGCGCCGAACAAGAAGCTCCCGTGAGTGCAGAGAGTTTCATCGTCGTAAGCCTCGACGTCGTAAACTCGCTCCTTCAACTCGCGAAGTGTAAAGCTTGTTGCGGCGATGTCGAACTCATAAAATGCGATCGCGAGTATGGACTTGCAGTAAAACTCAAGCTATGTTGCAAGATCTGCGGGGATGTCGCATCCGAGTGGAGTTCGCCGCGGGTAGGAGGACCGAACAAGATCACCCCTTGTGGACCATCGCCGGAGTGCCGCGTCGGACACCAAGCATGCCAGCCAGGATGGCATCCAGAGGGCCATGAAGAAGAGGCACACAGGCCAAATGCACACGGACTATGTTCCTGGTGGCTACTAAACCTCTACTTTGTAGATAGCTGAAGAATTTTCGGAAAGTGCAGTAAAAATATGTCCCTGAACGTTTTTTGCTGTTTTCTCGAAATGAACTTTTTGCGCAGTTTGCTATTTTGCGGACGCCGTATCTCGGCCTGTACATAACCGATCTTCCTAATTCTTTCTTTCTTTGGTAGGTGTATAAGTGGGGTATGCAATAAGGGGTCTAATTGCATCAACCTAGGCATCAGTATTTTTTGTTAGCACCTCCAATATAGATTGTAAAAATTAATTTATAAACTGAAAATTTCGAAATGCCGTAAAAATGTTATAAATAATCATGGAACCTTCATTTATACCTTATTGCATTCTGTAGACCTTCTAGTTTACAAAGATATATTCATTTTTGAGTTTCGTCATCAGACTTATTTGGAATCTCGCCCATAAAATGTTCAAATAAAATAGTTAATTTTATCAAAACTAACCAAGCTATTTTAAAACAAAGTGCATATTTGTCATCAGAATGGGAAGATGATTATGCTCTATAAATTTCATTTGGATTGGACCATAAATAAGAAAAAAAGCTCAAGAAGCAGTGCTTCGCCTTAAGAGTGGAACGCAAGAGCTAAACATTTAAACCCCCGCTCGTTCCCAAGCCATGCAAGCGTGTCGCGCAACCTAGTCGGTAGCGTGCCTGGCTCATAACCGAAGGGTCGTGGGACAGAATCCGCCTCTGCCTAAAATTGTTCAAATTTTTTTGCTTAAGGCACATGAATTATTTTATAAAGTGAAATCATTTGAGAGATGCAGCGACCTTTAATTCGCATTACATGTCATGTTTTAATCACTTTTATTCCACGTGTGATGTCACATTTCACGTGAGCATTGTTTGAAATTCTCGCACGAGGTCATGTGGCTGTGACATCATGGCCCTACCAACCAATCAGGATTTTCTGCGACACAAAGTCACCCAACGCTATCGTGTTTATATTACCGGTGTCATGGAATATCGCTCATCCGGTGCACCACTTTTGGCAGTAAAATTTTCTGTCTGACAATGCCTTGTGTGCGTAAGAAAGTGTCGATATCGTGTTCAAGGTTTATTTCCAGTTCACGCCAGTGTGCTAGTTCACTAGTAACAGCCCATGTTACATTTGGCTAAATGACTTGATTGCCACTCACAAGCCAAAAAAATTATTTTCGTGCAAGTCAGCTGAATAACCCCTCGAATGAATTTTTCACTACATAAACACTGACTTAAGACAGATATACCATAAGGTGAGAAACAATCGAATAACAAATTATGTCTGAAACTGTCTGCTACTATCCCCTCCCAAAAAACAGAAAAGAAAAAAAAAGCCTTTTGCATGCTTGCGGGGAACACAGAAAGTGAAACATTACCGCCTGCTCACGCCATCTTTGGGTACAATGTTATGTCGTGCTCCTCCATCGTTTTTGCTCAACCTTGCTTTTTTCATAAAAGAACTACACAACGCACAGTGAAAAACTAATTGGGGGGTATCTCGACACCACATTCAACTTCCTTGCACAAAAAACTGCTTTTTGGCTTGTCAGTGGTGTTTTAACGTGCCATGTGTGACACAGGTATGTGGGTGTACGTACATGAGAAAGAACCTTCAATTAGCCAAGAAAACTTGTTTACATACACACAAAGCACATACCCAATGTCAGCACTACAAAGCTGAGAGTTCAACGAAATCTAGCACTTCAACATTCTATTCCAGAAACCCCAAACAGTAGTGAGGATGCTGCAGGTGCCTCTACTGCGAGACTAGAGACACTGCCATGGCACAGGGTGTTTCATGCGTCATTTCAGGCAAGGATCTACGCCAAGTGGAACCTGCACTGTCAATCCTCTTTCATGGTCGCAAGTACATAATATAAGAATAAAAAATCACGGAGATGGCTTTCCAACTGATCCTGCAGCAACGTTTGTGTCAACTCTTCAGAGGGGTTGACAGACCTGCCGTTTTTGCACGTCAATATTTTCTAATTTAATCTTTTGGGGAAGTTTAGCTACATGAACCAACACACTTTCTACTCTGAAAAGAAGATTCCATTCACAAAAAAAGAACCTGCCTCTCAGAACCAACTGCAGGTTCCTCACGATGACGTATAGCGACATAAAAATGCCCA
Source organism: Ixodes ricinus (assembly GCA_037355805.1). Taxonomy (NCBI): domain Eukaryota; kingdom Metazoa; phylum Arthropoda; class Arachnida; order Ixodida; family Ixodidae; genus Ixodes; species Ixodes ricinus. Next base: position 64,507 of record JAZHYW010007563.1, read on the forward strand.
AACATTTATACATTTTCTTAAGTTCTGAAAGCTATTTCATCCTTCGGTACAACGACACCCAGGAAGGGCAGAGACCAACCATCCCCTTTCCAATTCCTGCCAAAATGGCGGTGGGCATGAAGCCGAGGAGCCGCTATTTTCGTGGCTGAAACTTCGCTTACGCCGGAGATGCAAACCTCCAACTATAGTTCCTCCATGGGAGCCTCTTCAACCGCCTCCCAACACCCTGTGCCAGCATCCAGTGCCTTTCATTGCAAGCCACTAGAGCAGAGTGCAACGATTCCCGTCGTCATGGGAAGGCAGGGCAGGGCAGGCAAGGTGTTGCCGCTCGCATGCTTGCAGGCAGGCAGGCAGTAGGACAGGCGCTGTGCACTCTTCTCACCTATGGCCAGCCTCTTGTTCCCTGGCGTTTGTTTGGGGGAGAGGCCTGCCTAGAGGGGCTGGGACGCTGCCTGCTTTACCTTTTTCGAGACGTACACACTCTTGGCCTTGACCTGGCGCTGGACGTAAGGGATGCGGTGGGCCGGTTAGACTCCTTCTTCACCTTTGAAGATGCGCACCAGCCAGTGCTCCGTCGTGTACGCCTCCTCCAGGTGCTCCAGCGTGAAGTGCTTGTTGCCAATCTCCATGTTGCGGGTGCGGTCTGCATCCGGGTGGGGACCTGTAGTCCAGCTGGGAATGCGCAACGGGATTTGAACGTTTGAAAATCGTGAATCGAGTTTCTTGTTGCTACACTCTTATATCTAGCATTCTTATGCCTTCCTCGAAGCTGCCAGACAAGCTGGCATAAAATATGCAGAGAGGGAGCTATCTTCCATTGCCTTTTCACTGCGTGCACTGTTAAAGGCACTTGTGCAGTAGCACCAAAGCGTTTGCCTAAAACAGGAATTCCTCACAATTCCCCATCTCTAATGTCTATCTGCCTTAAATAGCAGCTACAGGAATCGCTCCAGCCTCTGACACTGCGTGCAGTGAAAGCAATGCAGAAGTCTGTAGGCCTTGGTAGTGAGCGACTCAGATCTGCTAAAGTGTACTCAAACTGGCAAACCATTTCGCTCGGGGGCAGATCTAGGAATATCGCACGAGTTTGAAGTGGCAACCCCGCTCAATTCCGAAAAATTTAGGCTATATGAGATTCCATTTCACAAAGTACTATCTCAACAGCTCTACTATCTTCGGATTACGGCGAAATCGTTGAATATCTGTTTGTGTAACTTAATGTAAACATCGGCCGATACCGAAACCGAAACTTCGGCTTGCGTCAGGCAACATTGGTCCCGTGTCCCAGAGTCATGGCCACGTTCACGTTCGAACCACGTGGTCTTGTGACGTTCGCAGGCGCGAGGTACAGGACACGCGACGCGGGCAGGTCAGCTCAGCATGGCGTGGACGGTGATGGCCCGGGGGAGACGTGAAGGTGGAGAACACGAAAGAGGAGAGGGGGAGCGGAGAAAACCGGACTTGCGATAAACGCGCAGGGCAGCGCAAACTAGCGCATCCGCGTTACGGTGATCACGTGGACGCCGTAGAGCCAACACCGGGAGGAGAAACTCATGACGTCATCGTTCAATTCCGCTCTGAGAAGTAAAAACAACCAAAACGTGAGAATGACGTAGTCATGCCTTTGGCGTAGTGGTTCAACATTGGCCGCTCCAACCCCGTCGCATTGACTGCGCTAGACGATTGCGCCTCACGTCGCACGCTAGAGTTGGCAGATTTCGGCGACTTGGCTGCTTGATAGTTTGCTGGCCAGTTTATTAAATATATAGACGGAATTAGATCGTAATATTTGACATGGGTCTTCCTAATGATACTGAAGAGGGCTGTAATAGTTTTTTAAATATCAAAAATGAGGCGGAGTTGCCCTTTAAGGGGACTCCTGAGGGTACCCTGGAGGACACCCTGAGATGGGGACCCCAGGGGACCCTGAAAACCCTGGGTTCCTAGGAACCCAGTTTGAGAATTCATGACCTAGAACAAACAGGGGAAGGCAGTACAACACCTACCTGTAGCTCTCCAAAGCGGTAGTAGCTCATCTTGTACATAAGACAGTTCAGCAGTGTTTGGGAGCCATACTCGTCCACCCGGAATTCTCCCTTGTCGTTGAAGTAGTCGGTCTCCTGCACAATGCGAGAAAAACGTGGCTGAATATGCAACACAGCGCATGCCGTAGGAGGCAAGCTCGCTGGAAATCTGCCTCACCCTGATGTCCTTGGGGTGTTCTCCTTCGGCGATCCTAACCATCCACAGAAACTTGTTGATGTCGTCTCCAGAGTAGCCTATGACCCCGCCGAAGATGACGAGGACATAGTCTACATCCAGAGCCTTCATTATCTCATACGCTGCAGTCTCGTTGGAGGACATGGCCTTCCCCACCTGCGAGTAGCATAAGTTGGATCACCTCATGCTCCAGGTTACCGATCAAGATCTCCAATACCGTCACGTCTCGGTGATGGCAGACTCTTTTGCAGGCACAATATTTTTTAGCAGTTATCCTCCCCAAAGGTATGTGGTGGAGCGTAATTGTGGTGACCGACCCGTTATGATGAACAGATCACATAGAAGGTGAACTCTCTTCAAATACGCAAAGATTTGGGTTTGAATTCGGAAATGTAACCTGGCTTTATTGCTTTAGTATTCCACAGAGTTTTGTCTCTTTTCTTGTCTGCTTTTGTTGTGTGCCAGTAACGCACATGAGGATTTCAGTGTAAGCAGCCCGCTGGACGCCAGATCCCACATACAAGCACACCAGTGCTTTCGCTGGCCTGCATATGTAACATGTTTATGATCTGAATAAAATTCTTCTTATTGATATTCTGTTGCATCTACATTGGTCAACCATGAGCTGTTTATACTTGGTGCAGCAACAATTGGTCATTCAAACTACGATTAAATATCTATATAACGGTGTCTACGGTTTCATACTGTCCATCTTTAGGACATATTTCGGTAATAATGGCACCGAATTGAAGAGAATTCACAGCATAATTAGAACTGTATAGACACTAGGCTCAATTGATTTACCTGTACCGCCTGCACCAGCTACACTTGGTGCACACCACCATACTTAATTTATTAGTGCAGCCCATCTCAAAACACAACCAGAAGTACATTGCCCTGCACTTTTCAGCACTGCACTACATTTTTCTACACTGGTGCAGGCTGGTACAGGTAAGCCAAGCAAGCTTACTACATTACCAGAATTATCATAAACTGTCAGAGTAGATGCACTTTCAACGTTCTCCATGTGAAAAAGTGAATAACCGGTAAAGCCTATTTCCAACAAGCAGAAGGAAATTATAGCTCACTCGCACAATGGCAAGGCTTGCACAAAATCAGCATGACCAAGCAGCTGGGCAAAACACTGGGAGACAACTTTTGTACAAGGTTTTCTCGAATAAATTCAAACTGAAGGAAGGTAGAGTGACTCACCAGGGCAATGTGACTGTTATTCCAAGTGTTGTTGTCCACTAGAGTCGTCCGATTGGCCATCCCTGCTATCTGGTAGCCGTAGTCCCACCAGGACATGACACGGGCGTCATCTCGAGTGTTTTGGGACAGCCAGTAGTAGGCCTCTCTGAAGTCGTCCAAAATCACCCTCGAACTGCGCGAGAGCAAATAGAGGTACACCAGTTGACATAAATGTTCGGTTGTTAGGCAGGCTGCACACCTTTTACTTGAGCAAAGTCCCTTTATGCTTTCTGAATTTTGTATGGTTTTACTCGCCTGATACGCTCGGAACAATTGAAACCATCTTTCTCCTTCTGGGAGACTGTCCAGTAATGACAAAGCTTCATCACTACTTCAGAACAGTCGGCTAATTTCATGAAAAACAGCCGGTTTCCGTAAACAGCAAAAAGTAATGGCAGGGCACATTGGGAAAGTATGCATCTTTACCTGAACACGAACAAAAGCACAATGAAATGTGGACCCAAAAATATAGAAAGGATTCTCATGGAGAAAATTTCAATTTATGTTTGCCCAACATACTGCAATAAACGAATGAGCAGGAAGCCCCATGCACAGAGAGGACGCACCCGTCGTTGCTGTAGGAAGCCAGTACGATGCTGGGGCTGGAGTAGGCGTTGCTGGTGACCCAGGTGCAGTGGACGGCAAACATCATAAGGATCATCATGAGCACCACCACCACAATGCTGCGCACATTGGTGCCCAGCCCCACATTCTCCCGGCTCTGGTCAGACTTGATCTTGCGCAGCTTGCCCGCCTGCGCAAACACACGTCGAACTTCACATTACTGACGCCCTTAAAACAATCTGCTTCTACGACAGCAAAAAAATTCTTCCTAAATTTCCTTATTACTGCCAAAAACATGAACCTCAGAAGTTAATACTACAACAAATTACAGTGCCCAGAGACCTCGAAACACAAAAAAGGCAAACTTGTCAAAATTTTGTAGCTATATTATTAGAAGCATGCGACACGACGGCGGCGTCACATTGAGGCTCCTAGCAGAAGCATTTCGCGTAAGCATCGCACGTGGCAGCCGACCTTAGTTTCTAATCAATGTCAGTTTAAGGCCACAGTCGGCGCTTACTTACTTTTATGCAAGACCAGGAAATTGAGAACATATGCCCTCCATGCACTGGTAAAAACAGTTCTAATCATCTCAAACTCGGTATGCCTACTCTATCCGCACCAGCGAGTGAAGAGCTTTTTGATAATAAGAGGAGCAAAAAATACTTCTCATGTAGATTTTACCACTTACAGGCACTGGTGAATGTCATCCCGTATTGACTTCCAGATCGCCGAACACACAAACGCTTTGTAGAGACATGTTCTAGCGCAGATAAATGAAAAGCATGGCGGTGTGTTTCAGTCGTTGCCACTTACAATTGCGAGGGACACGATCGAATTCCGAGCTCCGAGCAGCTCCTGCGTGTTAGAGGACGTGAGAACGCATGCAGAGCAATGCTGGACATGGATAAGTTTTCAATGTTAAAATGCCAAACCTTCACTCCGGATCGAAACCGAGAACGGCGGCCGCGGAAAGGTGCAGACACGTCCGAAAACACTGCAGGTCAAGACCCGGTGGGGCACATGTAAAGCAGACGCTGTAGTTTGTGTAGGTGCCAAGGCCGATCAATGCACCTCCCTTAGGCGTTGCACGCTCCCCATATACTAGCATAGGTATGTACTTTTTAATGGGGGTTTGGCAAGTTTCCCATTTGGAACTCCCAAAGTAAATCAAAACTGTTCCCCAGAGAACTCCCAAACATGAATACTTAACAAATAAAAATCTGCTGGAGTAACTAGTATGTAGACAGTATTAACTGTCCCCGGCCCTCACCACTCCCTCTTATTTGGGCATGTTCACTCCTTTTCTTCTCTAAACCACTATAATGAAATCTCTGCTAGCGTGGCAGTCTGTGATGAAATCTCCTATGTCCAATTACTGCATTCTTTGCACGACAGCATTATCACAAGAGTTTCATCACGTTTGGTAGGCATGCTTTTGTTTCTGACATACAACAAGATCCACTTACAGCACTTTGCCACTGTGATAAACACCGATACAGGAGCCATCAAGTTTTGTGCAAGGTTCATTTCACGTAAAAGGTATTTTGCTCATGACAAACTAATCGCATAGAACGGTTTTCAAAACTGCCATTTCCAGCTCCAATGTTTCACCAGCAATGCACGTTAGCAAACTTCCACCATCAATAAACGCATAATTTTGCTCCTCAGAAGAAGTGTAGGAGGTGGTACTTCCAATACTGAAAGCCAATCTGTCTGGCACACTGTTATTGGCAGGTTCAAATGCCCAGGCGCTCATTATCTGACAAAGGCCTACTGAGGGGAGAGTGCTTTCAAAACACTTTCAGCCTTTCCGCTCTGGTGAAGAAGGAAGACCAGCAGAGCTGTACTCAGGGGTGGAACTCATGAAATGTACTTGGGAGCAGCCACGAGAGCAGCTGAAATAGATGTTTTGGAGCAGGTTGGGAGCAGCTAAAACTACATTCTGGAGTAGTCTAGGCGCAGCTCAAATCAGTTTTCATTGCACTTCAGCTTGCGTCTTAGACGAGCACGAGAGCAATTTCAATTGTGCTTAGCAGCACAGATGCATATGAGTGGTTAGGAACCTAGGTAGATGGGATAACAGTGTAACAGATGCGAAAACTTGGCCTTAGTGAGAACCGAAAAGCAAGTGCCATATGTTTCTGAAGATAGTGTCCTTGATATTTTTCTGAGTGGCTTTCAGCTGCTCAAAATGCAAACCCGCACCGCTTATGGCACAACCCACACGTGCTCGACATACATAATTATATGTGCGAACCATGTGACGTGCGTAAACAACGGATGTGCAGTTGCGCGGAGGAACAGGGCAACGAATTTCGAGTTTATCCTATTGTACAACTCAATATCGAAGCAGTAGACTACGATTAACAAAGTTATCGTATTCAAAGGGATGAGCCGGAGCAAGATTTGAAGTACGCCGAGTAGATTCAGTGGTCCGTCAGTGCTTCAGTGGGCGCGGCGAAAGCGCCGCGGATCATGTCGTCCTAAAATGCTGCCGATTCTTATCGTTCAGGTTGGTGACAGAAAATCTTGTTACTGTTCTGATGAACTCGGTCTTGTTATTCTGCCGTGCCCACATACGGTTTTTCAATGTGCCTGCGATTGTGTTTCTGTTATCAAACTACTACTGTGCCTTTCGGGAGATGTCGAGGAGAACCCTGGACCAACTACTGAGGAAATGTTTAGCGAAATGAAAAAAATGATAGAGTCCCAGAATGAGATTCTTAACAAGGTGGTCGACAGGCAGCAGGACATTCTTAAAACAGTAACAGAAGTCAGAGAAAAACAGAACTCTGCTGATGCGTCGTTCATGCAGCTCGAAACCAGACTCAGCACTATTGAAGGCAGGCTCGCTGATGTAGGTGAGACACGTAAAACGGTCCAAGCAATGGAAAACGAAATCTGCAATCTTCACTCACAAATGAAGTCCCTTACGATAAAATTTGATAACCTAGAAAATCGCTCTCGGAAAAATAACCTTATAGTTAGAGGCATAAAGAGGCGGAGCACGAAACGGAACATATTTTGCTAAACAAAATTAATGAACACATTTTTCAGGGTATTCTGGGTGCTAAGGCAGAGACCATTGAAAGAATGCACAGGTTGGGTATGAAGCAGCCCAATGCGGAGGGCAAGTTCGTCTGCTTCTCGCGCAGGGGGTAGCGGTGACGTCAGAACGCCGAGCCCTGATTGGCTGATCGCGGTCCCCTATCTGAGCGTCGTCTGCTCCTTTGCAACGTCGTCTGCTCGCAACGTCGTCTGCGTCTGTCAGACCTTTCCTGCGACTTTTGCAAGTGGAGAGGCCAGATTCACGAAACTATCTTACGCCAAAAATATGCGTAAGACAAAACTTAAAAACAAATTCGTATTCACGAACCGAGAATTTTCGTAAGTTTTGCGCAGGTTACGACAAAATCCTACAACAGCTCCGGAGCTACGCACTTGTTACGATCAAATCAGCATGGCCGACAGCGTCGCGGTCGCGACGACCAACGGACGTTTATTTTCTACGTGCGCTTCTCTCGCGTCCCGACTTCAAGCAGCAAGAAAAAAGTAAAAAGTACTTGAACCAGACCACGACGAACAAGAACGGTGGATCCACAAACACCCGGGAAAAGCTCCAACGGCCACGATTCCACCGACACCGACCAAGCGAACTCGGCAGATAGGCCTAGCAGCCACTCCCGACTCGGTGACCGTCTGCCCACGACCGGCTGGCGTGCTGAATGGAATGTGCCCGCGCGACCCTTGTGAACCCTTCCCGTATTATACTGTGATCACTGACCTCAATTTTAGATTAAGAGGTCAATCTCTTCCTCTTGTCATCTCCTTGTTTTCCGAGGCAACGGTGACTCTCGCCGGTGAAAAAGCGGTGAATATCCGACAGACGCAGGAAAGGTAAAGGAGCCATCGCTTTGACTAGCAGACGTAAAGCAGACGACGTTAACTGCGCCAACCCGCCGACGCCGTTAAAGAATGAGGAGTCTTGCCGCACACGAAAGGGGGAAAAAAGTATTTGGGAGGGAACTTGCGGACACTAACACGCTCACTCTCGGTTCTTAGCAAACAAACCTCGGCGTCTCGGGACACCTCGCCAGTGAGTACTTTGACTTCCCTCCTTGATGCGGGTCTGCTAGTTGTTCGACAAAAACAACGAACCGCTCGACTCGAGTTATTTCGTCTGCCTTCTCTGAAAGGCGAAGTCGAGCTCGCTCGTAAAGACCTGCACTTCCGAAAGTCGCAGGAAAGGTAAGACAGACGCAGACGACGTTGCGAGCAGACGTTGTTGCAAAGGAGCAGACGACGCTCAGATAGGGGACCGCGATCAGCCAATCAGGGCTCGGCGTTCCGACGTCACCGCTACTTCCTTTCTCATGCGCAGAAGACGAAAATGAGCCCACTTGCGAGGCGTATAGGGATCGTCCGGTCATAATAGCTTTCTCAGACCACAAAGAAAAGGCCGCAATAATGAAAAACTGTTACAAGTTGAAAGGCAGTAGGATAAGTGTATCTGATGACTACTCAAAAAGACTCCTTGAGATTCGTAAGAGTCTTTGGGACAGTGCGGCAGAGGAAAAGAAGCAAGGAGCCAAGGTAAAGTTGCTCTACGATAAACTTAAGGTGAACACTACAACCTATGGCTGGGACGAAAATACCCAGAGCAGATACAAGTGCCACGCGTCACCGTCCCTACCTTTCAATGACGCTGAGGGCAATGCGTGACGACGAGCGTTACCAGAAAAAAGGGCGGGTTCGGAGGAAGCTGACTGTAACAACGAATTCATTTTATTAAACATTAACGCACGAAGTGTGGTGAACAAGGTTGTTGACCTCGAGAGCCTCATTTTGACTTACTCGCCTCATGTTATTGTTGTAACGGAGACCTGGCTGAACCATGACATTGCAGACCATGAAATAGTTCCACCGGGATACCGGATGCTTCGAAAAGACCGTGATAGGCGAGGGGGAGGTGTGGCAGTGATCCTTAGGGACGAACTTCTCGTTACCAGACTAGCTGACATTCCCGATCTGGAATGCTTATGGGTTAAGACAGGTCTGGGAAAAGTAACTATAGTAATAGGAGCATGCTATCGCCCCCTAACTCTGATTCTTCATTCTTTATCAAGTTAAACGAGTACGTTACGAGCAATAATTTAGGGGAGCAAAATCTAATCCTTGCAGGGGACTTCAACACGCCTGAAATTGATTGGTCGTCCGCCTACCCAGTTCCGCTTTCGTCACAGGCTGAACCTTTGGTTGACATGGCTTTTTTCACAACCTGACCCAGCTAGTGAAGTGTGAAACTCGCGTGTGTGGTTCCGCCAGGTCTACGTTGGACTTAGTATTCGTCAGCAACACTCTAGCACAGAAAGACCCTGTCATTTCCGCTCTGGACGCCATTTCTGATCATAAAACTGTTCACTTGTCCCTTTCCATCGCTGCGAAAACTGAGAAACAGAGCAAAACCGTGTATGTCCCTGATTTTGCACGGGCCAATGATGTTTGTATTCTCGACGAACTGGATGACGCTTTCTGTGAGTTTTCAGCCATTAGCGACTCTAATCAATGCAATGTGGATGAGCTCTGGCTTTTTTTTAAATCATTGGCACTACGGTGCATCAAAGATTATGTGCCTAAAATTAAAAAAATGACGCACAAAAAAATCCCTGGATGACCCGCGACATCATTCATTTGGTACGTAAAATTAACAGAGTAAAGAAAAGTCGTAAGAGACAGCCTAACAACGGCAGGAGCCGTAATCTGGACGACCTCAGACAGCAGTTGAAAGAAAGCATTGAAGCGGCTAAACAGAAATACCATTCTGAAACACTGCCAAATTTTATGCTGACATCACCAGCTAAATTTTGGAGGTACCTCTCGCCCCGTAAAATGATGATCAGTAGTCTTAAAGTGGCCGGGGAGCATGTGAGTGATAAAGCGAAACTGGCAAACTGTTTCAATCTATATTTTAAATCTACCTTCACAATAGATAATAACACGCACCCCACTTTTGACGCGCCGACGAATACCCCTCCATTGAATGACTTAACAATCTGTGAAGATGGAATCTTTTCCTTGTTGCTCGATCTCGACGTTAAAAAATCTACCGGGATAGATAACGTTCCGAACGCTTTTCTACGCCGTTATGCCGAATGGTGTGCAAAATATCTTACAGTTATTTTTCAGAGGTCTCTAGATAGCGGCAAGGTACCCACAGAGTGGAAGTATGCAAAAGTTATCCCTGTTTTCAAGGCCGAAGATCGTGAGCTTGTGACAAATTACCGACCAATTTCACTGTTGTGTACTGCGGGGAAAGTATTGGAACATGTATTATTTACGCATATTTGTCATTTTTTAGAATCAAGTAACTTACTGCATCCTCGGCAACACGGTTTCCGCAAAGCTCTGTCTACTTCCACTCAGTTGGTTGAAACCACGCATTATTTTTCTGAGGTCTTAAACCGTCGTGGCCAGGTAGACGTGGTTTTCTTGGACTTCTCAAAAGCTTTCGATCAAGTATCCCACCCGAAGTTATTAATAAAACTGAAAGCAATCTTAAGGAACGACATGATTACAAATTGGATTAGTGACTACTTAACACTTCGTCGACAGGGGGTTGTCATCGATGGATCAATTTCCGAGCCTGTTTTTGTTGACTCTGGAGTGCCTCAGGGATCCGTTCTTGGGCCGTTACTTTTTTTGATATTCATTAATGACATCTTAGATGATATACCAGTTCAGATTAACCTTTTCGCCGATGACTGTGTTCTTTACACTGAAATTTCTAGCCCTGGCGATCATCTTCTCATCGATGCCTCCCTGGAAAAAATTAATTTATGGTGCGCGAAGTGGCAAATGACTCTTAACGCGAAAAAAACAGTATTTATGAACATCACACGAAAAAAAAACATTTCCCATTTTTCTTACTCCATAGACGGCGTACCTTTGCAAAAAGTCGAATCATTCAAGTACCTAGGGGTGATCATTACATCGGATCTACGATGGAACGATCACATCGACTACATCTCAAGACGTGCTTTCCAAAAGCTAGGCTACCTGAGACGATCCCTGGGGCGCTCCAGTGTATCGGCGAAGCTGACCGCATTCAAGACCTACGTGCGACCCATTCTAGAATATGCAGGAGTGGTCTGGGATCCGCACACCGAAGTAAACAAAAATAAACTGGAAAAAATACAAAGGAGGGCGGTAAGGTTTATCTACAGCTCCTATAGCTGGTCTGTGTCTCCCAGTCAGCTCCTGCAAAATGCCAACCTCGAGAGCCTCGAAAATAGACGACGGAGGGATCGCTTAAAATTCTTATATCTAATCATTAATGACCAGCTAAAGATTAACAAAAATAAGTATATCTCATTCTTTCAGCCACGATTAACAAGACGATCACATCAACTGTCAATACGGGAATTTTCCGCTAAAAACAATGTATTTCATCATTCATTTTTTCCACGCACTGTTAGAGAATGGAATTCCCTGCCAGCCGACGTTGTGAACAGTCCAACATTGTCTTCATTCCTCTCCCAAATCGGTTAGAAAAGTATATAGTTGTTGTACGTGTGAGTTGCATCTTGATTGTATATTATGCATTCTATATTCGCGAGTATTTTCCGATGGGATTGAATGAGCCAGTCACTTTGCTTGTCTGTGTCGCGTTGCAGCAAGGCGCTGCCGAGATTTGGAACTGTGTATAACGGCACTTTTTCTTTTTTTTCCAATATGTACAAATTCACTCCTGCTACCGCCTCCACGAGGTGAGCAGTATTAATAATAAATAAATAAAATAAATCTACCGCTCACGTGAGAGCTGCTCGCTGGCAAGGTTTCGGATCGGACCGCGTTTCAGTTCAATCAAACCACGATTTATCTTGCAGGAATGCGGTTCCAACTTCTAATGATGAAGCACTAAAAGGAATCTTTTGATAATGTGTTTTCAACTGGCTGACTTCCGGAACCCGGGCCGCAGAGCCTCAGGCGATCTGACGCTTGACGACTCAACCTCACCTCGGCTGACTTGCTTAACCGTTTATGGTTGAAGAATAAGAATCCAGTCGCAGGTGATGTAGCGCTTAAGATCCGACCCCGAGCTTTTGCGCGCTTCCGACTTGGGATACACAGGGGAAATAAACGGAACAAAAAATTGCAAGACCGACCAAGCTAAATGTGCTCATTGTTGCCAATTGAGTCGATAATAACCGAAACCAAGACAAAATATAATTTTTTTGTGGCACACGTTGTGCGGTTTGGAGCACAATGGCGCGAGGTATTGGCTGTGGCGCAGTTTCCGCAAAATGGCGCAGGATGGCACAGACAAATGCATCTGGCGCAAAAAGGCGCAAATGGCGCAGCCGTTCAACCCCTGTGTCACTATACTATGGCGGGCCGACCTCAAGGACAATTTCTTGGCAACCTCAAGGACGATGCCTAGGGACGACCTCAGCGGTGACATCTTGGCCACCCTGCAGGACGACGTCTAGGACGACCTCGAGGACGACCTCTAGGACGACCTCAAGGACGACCTCCAGGATGACCTCTAGGATGACCTCTAGGATGACTTCTAGACCGAACTTGAGGACAACCTCTCGGACGACGTCTAGGACAACCTCTCGGACGACCTCTCGGACGACGTCTCGGACGACGTCTAGGACGACGCCTAGAGAAATTCAGCCTTTCCACTCTGGTGAAAACCAGAGTGGAAAGGCTGGAAAGGTTGCCACCATCGCTCATAGTTTGCAGTAGCTGTCCAGAGTTCTGTGTCGAGATTTATTTGTCCACGGACATGAAACTGGGGAAACTAGCCCTTAACATCTCAGCTGCACGCTAAGAATCCCCAAGAAGTCCAAAAAATCCTTGGACCTCTCATGGGGTACCTCAGATAACCCTTGTTGGTGTAGAACAGAAGCCCCAATATTTAATTTCTCTAGGTTCACAGGGTAAGCTACAAGGAAGATGCCTTCCTGAACCTTAACAGACTCATCTTTAAAAAAGAAAGGCATTTGTAATACTAAGTGCATTTCAGATCAGCTCTGCTGCCCTTTGGGTGAACTTGCCACTGGCAAGCTACATTTAATCTATCAGAAATTAATTTCCCATTGTCTAAAGCTGCCACAACCAAGACTCATCCGTTCGCATCGTGAAACATTTATTTATGCACCATTGGCCCGGGAGTGCTGCCTTTTTTTTTTTTTTCTTTTTAAATAAAATTGTACGGGCACTGTCAGCAACAGTTATGGCTCCGAAACGTTACTGCGAGTTTCAGGTATGGCATCAGTCGTGCTGCCCTTTCGCGGACTGTTCTAGTGAGCAGGATGACTAAAAGCGCTTCCTGCCTTTTCTGTTGGGCATGTCGGTAAAGGCCGGCGACAACTGGCAACGCCGGCCAAAAGCAACAATACGGCCGAAGCGATGCCACTCCAGAATGTAGTTTACCCGGTAGGCAGGGCTAGAGCTACTAAATATGCTACGCTTCAAAGCAACAACACTTCGGTCACCTCGATGGTTAAGGTTAAAGTTGATGGTTAAAACCCTAAAGCTTCGTCTGAAACTGCAGAAAACGCTCCTGGGCCCGCTCAGCACCGAGCACCAAAACGGCGCCATCCAAGAGACGGTTGGAGAGCGGAGCGCCGCCACTGCGAGACCCCTCCCCTTCTTGCAGCCGGCATCCTCACCTTGTCGTAGAGCTTCTTCTTCTTCTCCTTGTGGTCGGGGGAGTCGCTGTCGTCGCTGTTCTCCTGGCTGCTGCTGCTGGTGGGGCCCTGGTGGCCCGCCTGGCCCTGCTTGGGCTCCTCCTCCTGCAGGTACAGCTTCAGGGTGCTCGAGAAGGCAATGGCTCCCAGCACGCACACCACGGGCGTCAGCGTCAGCATCAGCCGCACCATCACGCCCGCAAAGTACACAGACGTCACCGCATACAGCACAACTGGCAGGGGAGAAATAGAAGCGAAACGGATCAGCCACGAGTGTAGAGCACCACAGCACACATCTCCGAGCAAATTCCTGGACAAAAGCATCCCTAATGCTGCTGTCACACCCTACGTCGCACAAAAAACAGTCTGCAGTTGGTCGTACAAACACTGTCTGCAGATACATTTAAAGCAAACATGCTTCGAACATGCTCGAGATTATTTTGTCATCGTGTATGCAGTAAACACAGCGTCTTTTGTGCAAACAGTTTAATTGCTGCTTTAGGGTTTGAAGTGAATGCAACGATAGTTCACAGTGTAGAGGTATGCAGCGACATTTTCCCGGCGTTTACATTTTGCGTCGATAGGAATGTAAAACTGATAGGTTAATGAGGCTAACTTGGTGTGAATCAATCTTTATCTGAGGGTGCTGAACACTAGGAGATTTGTGGGTTTGATTGTATACTTTTAAACCCCTTACAAGCAAAATCATACCGAAATTCTCATTCACCAATACTGGTCACACAGTAAGAGGGCTTCAACAATTATTTCAATCCACAACCTCTTTCTTTTTTTTATCTTGCGAATAGACGAAGTCAGCTTGCCACTGTACAAGTTTAAGCAAACTCCATTGGACAGTGGCAAACTACTGCCATCACCAGAAGGTGGTACATATACACTATGCACTTGGCAGCGGAAAGCCAAGGCCGGAGAAAACGACCCTTTTGGCGAGGGTTCCAGTCAACAGTTTCACTGAACGGGACCGAGGCAGGGACTTACTGAAGACTCGTTCGTCGTTGACGTTTTTGATGCAGTACCAGAGCCCCACGGGAAAAGTGGCCACCAGAGCGTGCAGATCGAAGAAGAAGGAGAACCACGTGGTAGGCTGGTGTTCGGACACCGAGGCTATGATGGGGATGTGGATCTTGGCGTAACCCGTGTCCCAGAGCGAGTAGAAACGCCCGCTCCAAGGAGCAATGTAGCCTGCACAGAAAGGAACTTGCTGCACTGCACTGCGCTGCAGCCTCCAAGTGAACAACAAGGTACCTTACGCAGCTTCTCACAGTCATAAAGGATGGGGACGTGGGGGCAAGCCTGGTGAACTCAATCGGGTATTGGTGGCCGAGTGCATAGGCGCACCGCAACTAGGGGCATGTGGGGCGAAAGCTCATGCTGCAGAATCCAGGGATCCTGGGTTCAATCCCCACCCCTGCCCGTTTCCATCTGGATGAGCACCGTACGGGCATGCGGTCGTGTATCACTACTGCGTGATGCATGTTAATGACTCCGGGCTAGTGGTGGTACTGCACTGGCTAAATTTCTCATCTATGGCGTAAACTAGTGTCGCTGCACCTCAAAGGCAGACCGACTTTATGCTAGATAGACACAAACCTCTCTTTTTTTTTTTGTCAACTTGATATACAACCATACTCAACTGGCAGATAAAACATGGTACCTAGTTATTGGCTACAAGTCTGACACTATTCGAGAGGTCTAAATCATACAGGAACCAGGATAGATTGTCTAACATACAAAAGGACTGTTGAGAAATAGGTTATCATGGAATCTGTCTTAAAGTGAACGTCATTCACATCAATCGCAAGGAAAGTTTGAATGTACTTGTAGAGCTTCAATGCGACCGGTGCAGCCATTGACTCTAACCGTGGAAGGGCGAACGTCTTTAGAAGCGACAATTGTCCCTTCATGATCGACAGAGTAGTTGTCATCGTTCCTGTGTCGTCGATGGTACGGAGATAAGTTAAGGTTACCCTCACGTGTATCGGTAATGGTTACACATCGTTAACTAGGAAGAAGTGTAGATTCAACAGAGCCGTAATCAAAACCCCCTACTCAAGCAACTTGCTTTTGTTTAAAAGTATTTACACTTTCCTCTCGGAGCTTCAGAGCCACCATAGTATATAGGATGTTCAGAGCTCACCAGCATATGTGAGAACCACAACAGCCAGGAACACAAAGCCGGCCACTCCAGCCACAGCACCAAAGAACAGCGTCTTCATCTCAGACTTGGAGAAGAAAGTCTGCAGGTACTTGAGCAGGGCATAGGCATTCAGCAGCACGAAGACACCTGCACAAAACAGAGCTCACTGTGACTTCCCATGACAACAAATATGCAGCAACATGAGAGGCCCTCTCTGCAATCATGCACAATGGCAATCACAAATACCGTAGTAGTGACCCACTCCAACACATCAAGCTTATGATCGCAAGGTACTACTCACTAGGAATTAGTTATAACCAAGCTTTTGTGAAGAACCAATTCTCGAACAAAGTGGCCCCTAAATATGACCCAAATTTTAAAACTTAAGAGGTTTTTCAATTTATGGCAAGAAAAAATTCCTACACCTTAATCTTTGCTAGTTATGCAACACCAGCAATGAAAATTCCAAATTTCACTCTTTGCTCGCACGCAAGTTCCCAAATGGCTTGCAAACTCACCTGCCGAAGCCATGTGCTCGCTCGTTCTGACTGGCTGGAAGCCAACAAAGGGGATTTGCATGGATAGCAAAAGACCCAGGATGAAGAAGGTGTTGTATGCTGTGTAAACAGGAGGTATCAGAATTAGCACAACTGGCTCGACATTGTCACAAAGACATACAAGACATTTCTTCCCCACAGAAATGAAAGGCGATACACGAAAAGATGGCCAGAATAAAATATACATCTTCTAAGCATCTGACACATAGTGTAACACAGCATGACACAGTTTCAATCAAAGGATCTGTCTCGAGCAAACCCTAGTAACTAGATTTTTATGCAGAAAGATTATCGGCAACCCGCAGCATGCGAAGCAGTTTCATGCGGCCCTCGGCACGACACCGGAAAAGCCCCCCGCTGCTTCCTCACAGTTTCAAATACCACACAATAGTTTTGACCTCAACTGTGGTTAGACAGGAACAAAAAGAGCACTTCCAATTGGCATTGTCCGGCAGTCCCACACTTGGGCAGAAAATGTCTTTACTTCCTTTTTGCCTTTATGTTACTGCCTTTCCTCCACGCCGCCCGCCCCGTCTTCCACCCCCCCCCCCCCTTCCCCTTGCGACTTGCTGTTCAGCACCCTCAGTGACAAACCGGCCCGCTGCTGCAGAGCGTTGTCAACCCCTGCTATAAGGCATGCAAAGATTCTATCACTTCCATCCACAGTAGCTTGTCAAATGAAAGGGCCCCAATAACATCTGAACAAAAGCAGTCGCATGTCACCTTTTTTGTTCTGACAAACTTCAAAATACTGGGCATCTGCCCATTCCACAATAAGCGCCCACCCCTCAATTTTGTAACATTCGAAAAATACATTTTCTCCAAATTTTGAGTGGGCGCTTGCCTCGGATTTTAATGTTACGACGTAACATTCTGAAAATCTCAGCACGGATAACATTTTCAAGCAACAGCATCTGACGCTCTTCTGTAGGTGGAAATGATTGGATGCCACATGTTCTGTGGCAAAGTAGGCAAGTGAGACTTGTTCATAAAAGATGTGTGTACTATACACAAGAAAATATGGCACTGAGCACTTTCTTTTGTGGGGCTTCTTCAGAGGAACGTTTGAAATGCAATCGGATCTTAAACTTTCATGTTGGTGCTAGAGGATTGAACTGACTTTGTGAATGAACTGTGGCACACATACCTATATAAATCCGATTCGAAAACCGGTTCATGATTAGAAGCACAAAAACATGAAGGGGGATGAGGTTGATGATGAACACATAGCCACCCCAGGCAGACACCTGCAGAGAAAGAACAGGAAGCATCATGAGCCAAGAACACTGTGAAAAACTGAGTCACTATTGAATAATTCAAATGCCATGAACTTTCAGGTTAAAACTAAAAAATGCCAGTAAACAGCTGCAGGCAGAGAAAATGCAAACTAACTCTTTGGTTGTTTGATGCTTGCTACATTACAGTTAGAAAAAAAACCAGCCTTTTTTGGCCCGAATAATGACTACTTTGCACAATGTCAAGAATTTTCTGAATGGTCACACTTCAATAAAATGTAACTACAATGTGTCATGCATCAAAATTTACCATTGTATAAATGAAAGAGCAGAGGCTTCATCAGTCACTGTATTTTCCACTGAGTATAGGGTGCAGTCATATAGCATTTGAGCAGGACCAGCCACCAAAAGCCACTGAACATTACCAAAGTGAAGAAAACCATTGTGAACGCCCACCCAATTCCTTGCCAAACCAATGCAGGAGCACTGCCAACCTCCATGTAAAGCATTGAAAGGTCAAATGTACCATGTAGAAGTAGGAGAGTGCAGTAAGGACAGCCCAGAAGATGGCACCAGTCTTGACTGCCTTGACCCAGAGGTAGTAAGTGAACATGAGGGCAAAGATGGCGATGCCCTCGTTGTCGTAGCTGCCTGCCACGGACCGACTGATGTACCCAGGCACTGTGGGTGAACAAGATGCAATCAGGACCTGCTTCCATTGGCTGCCAGCAAAGTTTCACTGTCTGCTAAGCAAAGAATTTGCTTAGCAAAACAGATATTTAATATTTTTGATGAAGTGCGTAAATTTCGGAAGTGTGTTGAGACTATTGTTTTGTCCCAACATTTCGCTTTTATCCAGTTTAAAATTTTACTACTAATTGACTCAATGATAAGTGCACCACTAAGGAGGTGTTAAGCTGTTGGTGGGTCACTCAAAATAAAAATAAATAAATAAATAAGTTATATAAAAGACCTGCCATCGCCACTGTAATAAGTACTATATGATTTTCAGTAGAGGTGGGGGAATGTTCAAGAGACTGAATACTTTCTGAATAGTGTTTGCCATTCAATCCGATCCGCAGCACACTTTTGCTGTTTTAACTAGTCGAGTTTTCCAAATGACGCTACCATAATTAACCGATTTCTTGCATCAAGCTTCACATTGCACCAATGGTATCGCACCAAGCTTCACCACCTCGCACCAAAACCTGCTTTGCACCGGCATGCTCGAAGAAAGGTTGATGTGGCGGAGCATCTCACTTGGTTGGATAGGCTCACAAATTTTGATTACTATTATAGGTCAACCTTCTTCAATGACAAACATAGGTAAACTGCCAATTTTAAAGGCACTGCCAGAAAAAGATTCTAAACTTATATTTATATGAATAAGGTAGTCATTGCTTTGCTTGCCTAAGAAGAAGAAGAAAATAAATGGTGTTACATTATGTTTTACCCAACTCATCTTATCGGGGACTCTTTTTATTGAACTTAAGTGTGTAAAACAACACCAAACAATAAAAAATACCTTTCCTATGCATGTTTAGTGAAAAACAAAAATCAGTTTTGATTTTTAAAGTATCCATGCTCAATTGATACTAAATGTAAACTATTCATATTCCAAAATACTCAATCCTACTCACAGTCTATTTTTAATTCATATTAAATTCTCAGTCAAACATTTGACATTTGCACACTTCCCACTTGCAGAGTTCATACTATAGTATGCTTTCCATTTCCCATAAGAGAGTAAAGCCTTGGCGTTAGCTGAAGCATCCATACACTGTCCAAAACAAATCCCAAATCTCTTTTTCGCTGAAATTAAAGTCAGCAGTGAATAAACGGGACCAATTTATTGGTGCACTACACACATCTGCCTTGCTGCCACTGAAAACGTGCAATCGTGATAGGCACTGTGGGGTTAATCTCCCGTCTCCTTGGTGAGGGGTTCTCAAAGTCTCGAGGAACATCCATCTCTCTTGATTGACAGCTAAGAAACTCCTCCCAATTGATATAAAAAAAAAAAAAAGAAGCGGTGCAGGGGTTTACAGATTTTGTAAACAATAATGTGCATACCGGCTAGTGTTTGGCAGATGGTCAAGCATCAATGGAGGGTTTCTGATCTAAAATAGTACTTAGACTCGAAGAATACTTCATTTAGGGGCAGGGGAACCTCTGAGGGTACCTACAGTCACTGTATACGGCTACTTTAGCTTCCAGAGTGGCGCTACGCTTTACCCCGCGCAGCCTCTCACCGCGATTGGTCTAGCGCGGTATCATGGCAACCGGCCGAGCTGGTTCAGTTTCTATAGCAACCGAGAGAGCCGAACAAGTCGGAGTGCCGCCCGCGTCTGCTTTCTTCACTTCTTGAGCAGCGCAAATTTCAAATTGTCAGTGCGCGTCTCTGCGTGCGTTGAAAATACCAGTCATGTGATTGGTCCGAGTCGTTTTGAAGCACCTTTTGGAGCAGAGAGAAAAAAAAAAAGCTTTTGGAGCATAAGCACACTTTTCGCTTTTCATAATAGATATGTTGAAATTTATGTGTTAGCTAGTCCAACTAAAAGACAATGTTTCCTTTGCCCCTTCACTTCTGTGCAGCCTTCTGTCAGCATCAATTGCATGAAAGGTTTTAAGGCTTGTTCCCACAGTTGCGCTGGAGTACAACTGCAACCACTTGCGTCTTGTTAAGACTGCTTGCGTCAAGCTGTTGCTATGACGACCCTTACAATGAGCCAATGGGGAGGCGCTGTGATGCATGACGCAATGCAACTGTTTAAACAAGCCTTTGTTCCCTCAAACACAAAGCTAGCTGTTTAGTTGTGGGTGAAAGCACCGGGTACCGCAACAAGATGCTGACTGAAAAAGGACAGAAATGCTGTGAATGGTTATTTTAGGCATGCAATCAAAGGTAAACCAAATGGTATATTCCACTGAAATAACATTAGAACAGAATAATTTTCACTACATAAATTGCTGTTTCATTCAAGTTCTAAAACTTGTAATAAAGCTCAGTCCTAATTAACATAAAAACAAAAATCTAGTCATTTGATAATGAACATCAATGACAGTTTACATGCCAAACTTCATGATAATAAAAAATTTGCATGTGAACTATAAATATGCATATAGTTAAAAACAATTCAGCTGACCTCGTTAAGGTTATTCCCAAGTTTTCATCCCCTGCTCCAGCTAATTTAGTTTTAATTTACTCTATTCACTTTGATATCAAACAAATGGAAGGTGTATAAAGCTGATTGACAACTAGAGGATTGACATTAATCTTGCAACCCCAAATTAAATATATCGTCAGAATATTGCAGTTTATGTTTACTGCAAAGTAAGGTTGTTAAATCAGCGCACATCAAGCTCCTTTTAGTTTTTTTAATACACCAGACGCTTGCATTTGTAATGACCCGCTCTAAAGGAGTACTTTTTCTTTAGTATGTTAGTGCGCTGCAGCGGAACAAGATACGCAAGATCGCAATGCCTAATCAGCTGTTGTCACATCACTGCAGCAAACCAGTGCACAGTGAGAAGCCACAAACCACAAACATCAGAAATATTGCAAAGCTTCTCAGTATTGTCAGTGTTTAATACAGAGATCAAATCGAATAGTATGTCATCTTAGGTGAAAATCGAGTTCCGGAAATTCTCACAAGCCTACCGTGACAATCCGGTCGTGAAGTGGGGCCTGAGCTATTATATTTTGAGCATCAGTAAAGTGAAATTAAGTTTTGGCACGATGTTGGAGCAAATTCGTCACATTTTGGCAAAATGTAGCAGGATATAGCACGGTAAGCCCTTTGCTGCAGTTTGGCGTAGCAATTAGATCACCGACACGCGGTGAGTGTGGCGACCAAAACCTCAGATATGCCTGTGCTGGTTTACCAACCCCAACTATTGCATATTGTCAGCACTAGGTTTATCATTCTCATTAGCCTTTTGCACTAGGTAAGTGTGTCAAACTCCCCATTGGTCAAAATTTTTGTGTAAGGCCATGATTCGCTAAATATTAAATTTCAAATTGAAGTATATACATTCATCCACCTTAGGGTGCTGCTTTTAATAGTTACTCTAACAATAATTTTTGTGCAGAAATGCTTATCTAGGTTTGTTTAATTTTCTCTTTTATAACTATCCTTTTATTTCTTTTCCGGCCCCCGAGTCTGCGACAAATCCCTCATCTGGCCTTTTAGCCATCAAGTTTGGAGACCCCTGCCCTAGGCCACTGAATCAAACACTACCTTTTTGCAACCGATGAGTACAACATATAAAACAAAAGAACAAGAAAGGAAACAGTACCCAAACAAGGGTTACATCCTCTTTAGGCTAAATCTGACTTTTTGAATGTTGCTAATGCCTTTTCCATCGCAGCTCTGGCAGGCATCCAAGAAAACGTGCGAGTCTTGACCCAAAAGGCAGCAGTGTTGGCACACATAGCATGGCAGTAAAATGGCATAGGGGATCAGCCCTTGGTAGTATGGCAGAGGCGATGAGCTCAAGATCGAGGCATAAACATTAGTGCTAGTACTTCCTCTGATGCTGCAAGAACGTGACGTGGCAGTTCAGCTCTTCTTGCAGCATGTTACCCCTCTCAAACCAGGAATGTGCACCATAATGTAATGAATAATGGCAGGCTCTTGCATGATACAAAGAAGTCGCTACTGCAGTTCTAACAAGTCCAGGTACAGGATATAGTCGGCTAAACGTGACGTGCAGGCTCCAGTGCCAGAACAAAAGCCATCAGTTCCAGAATATCCTGTTAGCTTTGACTGAGGCTAGAAACTTGCCTATTGCAATGAAGCAAGCAGCAAAAGTCCCGCTGCGTCGCTCCATAGTTCTTTTGTCAAGAAATAAGTCGCAAGTGCTGTCAGCCCACTGCAAGGCAAAGAAAAGCAGACAATTGGAATGTTACAAATGCACACCCTTCCGGTAGGAGTACATGAGGCCAGCTGCAGCACAAAGAAATCGCCAGATGGTTTATGTGCTTACCTAAAAACAGGTGCTAGAAAAACACAGATGTCTCTGATGTGAACGGTAATGTGAAGAAGGCTGAGCAGATAATGGATGGAACCAGATGTTATCATCAACCCGGGGTACACCTTCATAAATGGAAGAGAAAAAAAAAAGCATTTTGGAGTCAATTCATACAAAGCGCAAAAATAACAGAAGCTGTAAAAACAAAACTGATTCTTTTACACGGCCAGCCAAGGTTCTGCTAATGGTAAGCTTCTTTAAGGCCTGGGGTTGCTGCATTCAAAGAAAAAAATGTCTGCCAGCAGTCAAAGGCCCGCTTCAGACGGGGCAACTTTCTCAGTAGTTTCGAGGTTGCTAGCGCGTTGTTCCCTAGATCTTTGTGCTGCAACATGGATTGTTTGGATAGGCTCTTGATCAAAACGAGACGAGCAACCCAAACTCGCAAACATTTGAAGTGGCAGCAGCCAATCACAGAGGCAATATTTTCGTAGTACCCTTCCCCTCCCTGGTGATGATAGCTGAAAACTGGGTTTTGCTTCATTCTGGCTTGCAATGAATTGTTTGCATGTCTAAATGGTTTCAAGAAGATTGGTTAGTGTTTTTTTAGTGCCATTTAAACACGTCAAAACATGTTATTCATAAAAAAATTTATGACCAGATAGTGCAAGAAAATTAGTATTTGAATAATGATGGTAACAAAATGTAGCAATACGAGTTTTAGCAGTTGCTGCGTGTGAACACGGGAGGCAGATATTGCTGGTGTTGCGATGTCAAGACGCTGGGAGAAACTGCCCCATCTGAAGCGGACATACAGCTTTCCAAGAGGCTTTGTTTCGAGCCGGGCCACTTCACAAATGCTTGCAAAAGCAAAACCACAAACATACCGTTCCTCCAACAATTCTGCCGAGCGGATACCAAGCCCTTTCGTCGAACCAATTGAGGAAGTTGTAGAACCCATGCTGGACCATATAATGCGTCGACCGGTAGTTGAACCTAGCGGTGAAAGAGGAAATTAATTAAAATTAAAGACGCCATACTCGTAAATCAAATTAAACAAGAACAAAAATTGCCACGTATTTTATCGTAACAACGAAGCGAGCACAGGCACAGACACGTGCACAAAAGAACATCTGCTAAAGCGACTGAACCAGCCAGTGCTCGCGGAAAGGTTAGATTTTAGCAAGCCTTCGATAGAGAGAAAAGCGGGGCAACTTTACACGTGGAGCTTTAGGCGCCGGCCGGCGTTCTGTTCTGCACAGTCGCGGCGAACGCACAAACGACACGTGTGCGCACAGTCGTAAGCGTGAATCCTATTACGCAGACAATAAAAGGCCGAAATAAAAGCATCATGAATCCATCGCCCGACGAGAGACAAAAATATGCATTTAGGTAACGTTACTAACACCCCCGAGTAACCCGTTTGAGCGCCTCTTATAGCGCGATCTCATGGTCTGCTAAAGCGAAGTGAGGACCAGTTTAATTTAAATAAACAATTTAAGAATTGCGCCCCAACTCGACGCGGAAACCAATAGCGTTCCGAACTTCGCCCGTGCGTGTTCTTAGTTCAAAAAATGTGCCTAGACCAGCATTCTCAGCGACGCTACTGTCGATTTTTTCCAGGCCCAGGTGCGATCGAATAGTCTACAATAGTTAGTCGGGAATTTTCTCTACTTGTGAATCGGAAAAAGCGACACCAATAAGAGAGCCCGCAGGGATGAACGTAAAAAAATTGGCAGGAATTGCGTGCCACGAATCACTTTTACGCTGGTTGTGTGGTCGTACGGGAGGCGCGTCTACTCACCATGGATCGAACTCATGAATGATGCTTTCGAAACGTATCACTGCAAACAACCGCGAACTGAACCCCACGAGCCAGGCGAGGGCCAAAATTGTGAATCGCAAAAGTGTTTGCCAAGCGATACTTTGACGAAACAGCCCCTCGGATTTCTTGCCGGTCCCCGCCATGTCGGTAAACACCGACACGTTGTTAGGGGATGCTGGCCAACCACAGTCTGCCACAGGAGAGTTGGCCGACTGCAGCGCCCTTTAGCACCGAAACACCGAAACCTAACTGTGCTGACAAATATCGCCGGATAAATCTTTTGGTCGTATCTGGTCGCCTCATTCATTGATTTAACTAAACTATACGTACAGTGAATTTAACGCTTAGATTGGCCATCCGATAAACCCTCATAATACGCTTTATGGTAGTTAGGTTTGGTTGGTGTGTGGATCGTGTTTTGCGTATTTTTCAACATAACATAGCGAGCATAATTTCCGGAGTGATAATTATTGCTCTAAATTACCATTGTTTTATTGTGCAGAAACGGTAAGGTTATCAGACCGCCACCACTAGCATTTTATTTATTGTTTTATGTTATTTGATTCATTCCATGAGTCACGTTAAAGAAAATAGTTCTCAGATCGACATTTCCGCAATGCAAGCTACATACAATGAGTTTACTGTATGCAGCGTCAGAGTTTTGCGATACGCGAAGGAAAATTTTGTCGTAATGACCTCGAAGAGAGACGACATTAGGCAATAAAACGGGCGCAATAATCTCGCGGCTAATATTCTCGCGCATTAAGACATGACGCAAGCGCTTGCGCGGAATGTAGCTCGGAGGAAGCGCAGAACGGCGGGTCGACGTAGATGCATTTCCGGAAAAATGTCTTACTTCCGGAACTTTCTGCTTTTACTTCGTTTCTCCCAAAAGTAATCTGTGATTTCCAGCCGAATTAGAGATTACACTGGCCCCGAGGATTTGAAGTAAGCGAATCATTGCCGCCCTTTCTCTGTCCTCTCGAGAAATGTCAACTTTCGAGACGCGCGAACTCGGGAGGGACGCCGTCGCCGTCCACCTTGCCAGGAACGCGCTCTCATTTGAGTCCGCTTCCGTTTTGGCCCCTTCCGTTTTCCTGTTTGCAATGGCGCTCCTCCCGCGACGATCAAATATCTGCTGCTGCTCCTAGCGATCGCGTCAACTGCCCCTGCCCGTCGTGCGTGCGACCGACGAGAACGATGCTTTGGCCTGGTGACATTCTCCATCTTGCCTCGGGCGCCACTCCTACCTTATGCCGACCCCAGAAACCATTCGAGCCCCCAAGGTTCATACCGGATTGCTTTCCGATCTTGTCGCATCTGGCGATCGAGCGTTGTTTTCGTCTGCTAGCAGCTTAAATGCCTTCTAACGCGGTAGCACTTCTTTCGTGTGCGATCTAATCAGTGCTAACCAATTCAATCGAAAATTCATTAGCGTCTTGGCGTTCCTTTACGCGCTTGTTCGTTCTGAACTCGTTACGAGGACTCTGTTTTTCTCTCCTAGGAGTCCTGGATGTTTTCTAAGGAGCTCTCTTGCACAGAAAAATGGAGGTGAGTGAATATCATTAGCATGAAAGACTAGAAGTTCACGTCCTTTTGGAATCTTCCAACTGCCTAGAGGTGCTCACTTGTCATGACAATCACTCATTCACTTGTTGCATTACCACAGAATTTAGAATTTCCACGCTGCGTGCAGACTAGATACCACTAGAAAGTGTGTCATGAACAACCAAAGCTAGTGTCACAAAATGGCAAAAGCCCACCTGAAATTGTTAATAACATTGAGAAAAAGCCGTCAATGCAGGTAAGGCATTTGCCAGGTGTAAAAATATGCATGGCAAATTGCTGGGCAATTGCGTTGCACGTGTGGCGTCTACGCTCTCGGTGCTCTTCGTCGTTTAGTTTAGCGATTGGCTCAATGCGTGGCGTGTACACTCGATAGCAGTTCCTGGAATGGAGGTACCGGTGCTAACCAGGATTTTAAAAAGTGTGACGGGATGTCAAGTTGCAATCCGCCGGATGCAGAGCGGATGCCCCACAGGGCTTTCCCGCCAAATGGCACCTCAACTTACGGCGATGTGTCGC
This sequence comes from Ixodes ricinus, assembly GCA_037355805.1. Lineage (NCBI taxonomy): Eukaryota > Metazoa > Arthropoda > Arachnida > Ixodida > Ixodidae > Ixodes > Ixodes ricinus. Next base: position 91,071 of record JAZHYW010007563.1, read on the forward strand.
GACATGCTGGAACGACATCTGCTTAAAGGAGCTGTGCAACGATTTTAACGTTGAAAGAATTGCCATCTTCTACTTTTGACGTTGTTCATCTTGTCACAAAGGACAGAAAATGCACCTCCTTCCTACCAAATGTTGCAATTCCGCCGCATAATCGCGAGACAAAATTAGAAGCCGCAACTGCAAGCCGCTCGCGACTTGCAGCCGCGAGCGGCGGCCATGAGAACCACGCGGCATGACGTCAATGGGGGTCTTGTAGAAAGATAGCAAGTCGTGCATATACCTGCTCGATAAAAGGTAACCTTTCTATAGATCTTGTCGTTTTAACATATAGATATAAATGCCTTAAAAACCTGGTATCATTGACAAAACTTTTATTATACGGAGTTTTAGTGGTGCCATCTATTCGAGGCCAACAAAACCGTCAGCTTTATCTGCTACCGCGAACAGCCGCCAGAAGCCGGAGGGGAGGGGGGCAGAGCCGGACGGGGTAAAAGGCTCTGTCCGGACCCGGATGAGACTTTCCTCCTTTCACCATATTGTTCGCGCTGCGCCAGCACGTGGTCACGCGGGGATGACTTCTCACTGCTCACTGATGGCTCTAGAGAGAGAGCTTCACCGGAACCCCGCACGACCCCCATTGACGTCACAGCGCACGTGACTCGGAAGATGGTGAAGGAGTTGAGAGGTGCCAAAAACCTCAATCTTTGTCCATTTTTAAAATAAAAACTAGGACATGCAGGCAAAAGCGGTTTTTTGTTCTTTACTTCAGAAAGGTCGAGACACCAACTCCCAAATTATTTAAGCAAAGCACTGAAATTGTTGCACGTCTCGCTTTAATAATCTAAATGGTCGGAATTTGATTCCTGCCTGGCGCAAGCTCTTTTTTACTGCGATAACGCCCCTCCACTCAAAACCAATCAGTGTCGAGTCTCGCGGCCACGCTTTCATCCAGGCTTTTGGGCTTCACAAATGCCGAACACACAGCCAAATAATGTTTCACGTTAAAAGAACCCAACATTAAAAGGACCATATTCATTGGGCCCCAAAGCGGGATGCTTATCAGGGGTGGGGGTTGTTGTGTTGTGAGACTTGAAAACTTTAAATTTCTGTAACGAATCACCTTTTCATTATTTTGTATACACCGTGCACGTTTATTTTCCTTGGTATTTGCATACTGTTTGGCATGCACATCCAATACATTTGGTTAAAAGATTTCTTTAGTATTAATGTATTTATTTTTGTACATACTATGTCCATAGTACTGTTCATATGTCATATGCAAATTAACCTTGAGCGTTAGCATCTTCTCTGCTAAGCATATCTTGTTTATTGATCAGAAAAAGCACCCTCTCATTGGTGCGATCCTTTCGATGTAACTGCGTCTTTTACCTATTATGCGGTTCGGGGAAGCTGAAGCGGGATAAAACATTGTCTCACAAGCACGCCGGCGGGCAGCAGGACCACGGCCGTAAAAGTGGGACCTGTTTCGCCAAAATAGGAACGTCTGGTCTCTATTTACTTTATTTAGACCACGAAACATAATGCGAATGAACAGCTGCTGCATGAAGCAGCTGAAACACAATTATCTATTTCATTCTAGGTTGTACACTTACTT